>PVHT020000195.1:9496625-9534116 GCA_004024745.2 Catagonus wagneri
GGGGGGGGGGGGGGGCAAGCAAGTGGTGACACCCCAAAAAAAGAGAGCTCAACCGTCAGTCTCCAAACTGGGAAGCCACTGCTTAGGGCAGAAAGTGAACCGTGAAGAGGCATCAATAGAAGTACGGAACCTATAAGATGTGAAGACCAGCTTCCCAACAGTCAGTTGAGGCTACCGGCTGTGGGAAGCCGGAAATAAGTGGGGAGAGGGGGCCAGGGAGGTGCTTTTTAAAATCAAGCCTGGGGAACTGCGTAACTTTAAGATTTAGGCCTAAGTAACCTGCACAGTAATAACGACTAACTTACCAAAGAAAGGTTACTGAGTGTGTATTTTGTGGCAGGCCCTGTGCCAAGCTGCTGGGGGAGGCCAATGATTAACGATATATGGTCCCCAAACTCAAGGAGTTTATACCACAGGGGAAAGACAGCCCTATGTGTTAGCAGTCAATAGCCCCAAGTGCTACAAACCCTAAAAGAAGGAAAAACCCCTTCCTGCTTGGGATGGAAGCTTGAGAGCGGGGCTAACCCTGGAGACTTCGTGGAGGAGCTGGAAGGAGAAAGTGGATTTTTCTCCAGCTGGGATGATGCTCGAACACCTTGCCCCAACGTGACATGGAGTCAGCCATTTCAACATTACGCACAGCTGGACTGTCATCGAAATGCTTTCAGTGTAGCAATTTGAACTGATAGGTTTTTTGGGGGTTTTTTTTGGTTTGTTTTTGTCTTTTTAGGGCTGCACCCGCGGCATATGGAGGTTGCCAGGCCAGGGGTTGAACCGCAGCTGTAGCTGCCGGTCAACACCACAGCCACAGAAACTCGGGATCTGAGCCGCATCTGTGACCTACACCGCAGCTCACAGCAACACCAGATCCCCAACCCACTGAGCAAGGCCAGGGATCGAACGCAAATCCTCATGCATACTAGTTGGGTTCATTAACCACTGAGCCACAGCGGAAGCTCCCCGATAGGGTTTTTGAACTGAGTTGGTGATTGTCAAACTAGACACCAGGAAACCAAGAAATACATCAACAAACTCCCCAGTTGAAACCCTGACCCCTGCAGATCAAAGGTCAAGCCAGATCAGGCTCCCGGTGGCTTCATTACACACACAGAAGATTCGGATCCGCGAGCCCTGCCAATCACAGAACCAACACTGGGTTTCCGAAAACACACCCAGGGCTTTTTCTCTTGAAGCAATATTGTATCGGTACATCATTTTTTCCCGGAAAGTCTTGTTTTAATCAAACTCACCATTGTCTTCTTCACGTGACACAGATGGTGATTGCCAGGTAAGAAAACTCGCCCAAATTCCAAAGGCCGGGTGCTGCTCTCATTCTCTGGGCTGATGCTGAAATCAGAGAATTGGACAATGGGACATAGGAAAAGCCAAAAACAAACAGCCCTGCCTTCTTCTTTTGGCAAAACGTGCCTTATTCCTTATGATGCGAGTCAACTTCCAGCACGAAGGAGGGCATAAACTAGGGGACACATGGGAGAGCTCACAAGTGACCCCCTGGGGACCAACAAGAATGTTAACCCGCAACATTCCAAGCACTCCTACGTGCACACGAGTGTTGTTAAAACAAAACCATGATCATTTAATACATTCTGTCTACAGACCTACTTTTTCCTTTTTTTCCCCCCACAGAGTAAACATTTTTCCCCGGTCAGTTTACCCCTGCTTCCTCAAGTTAACATGAAAGGTGGGGCTTGCTTCATTGAATTTTTTAAAGTTTCCCCCTCTTTATCTTTTTTTGGGGGGTGGGGGGGCATGTCCACGGCATGTGGAAAATCCAGGGCCAGGGCTCGAAACTGTGCCATGGCAGTGACAATGCCAGATCCTTAACCGCTAGGCCACCAGGGAACTCCCCCCACCCACCCTCTCTTCATCTGATCGCTGGTCTCCCACTCCCCCTAAAAACGGAAAGAGTGTGGATGGCAAAGCTTCTTAGCTGGAAATCACTTTTAACTCTGGGTTCATTTGCTTCTCTGTCAAACACGGGAATGCAAGAAAAGTGTCTCCAAGATGAGCTTTGACAGGAGAGCCCAGACTTAGCATCAGAGGTGTGAATCGTCAGCTTTCTCTTGACCAGTCAGGGGCACCTGTGGCAGTCACTCGGCCTCACTAAGTATGAAAGGACTGGAACCAGTCTCTTGAACAGCCCTTTGCGGGGGCACCTCTGTCTGGAAATCTGGCGGGGATCTGAGCCCAAGACAAGAGATGTCGTCAGATTGCCCGTGAAGGCTTTGCTGAGTGACTCGCCACAGACCCTGTGACCCTTGCTCATTGCATGCCACCTGCCCGCACACAAGGGGAAACGGGAGCGCAGAGAGAAAAGGAGCTGCAATGGCAGGGTTGCGGGGGGCGGTTTGGGACTTGAGCAGGACTTCCTCCCCTGGGGACTACAGCCATTCAAGTGCTCTCTGCCTCCTGCAAGGGGACAAGCCAGCCTCGGGGACTGTCACCTCCCTCGCGTCCCAGCCTTTGGGCCGTGGGAACCGGCAGCCAACTCCAGGCCAAGACCAGCAGAGTGTACAGCCCCCGGGCTTGGCGGGGCTGCGGCTTCCTGAGGCCAAGGGAGTGATGCTGAAGGTAGCTGGGCCAGCGTGCCCAGCCCCAGGACACCCCGGCCGCCACAGAACCAGCGGAGTCGACCAACCAGCAGAGTTGGAGCACCCACGAGCTTAGAGAACACCACAGCCCACCAAAGCACCACAGAGGACAAAGTACCCCAGTGGGACCCCAACACGAGATTTTTAGAGCAACAGCCCAGCGCAAGGCTCTGCTCCGTCCCCTCCTCACCACTGTGGGGGGAAGGGCAGGGCTGAAGATGTCGCCAAGGACACCCTGTGCCTTCTCTTCTCTAAGGTTTCCGAGATGGGCAGGCTGTGCGAGGGCAAAGCCCAGAGGCTTTGTGTTGCTTTGCCTTCAAAACATGAATTTCCCCTGGCCCGGACTGAAAAACTATCAAGACGACTACTGTTTTAATGCCCAGAAGACACCAAAAAAAGACAGATGATCTGCTGGGACAGGGGTGAGGAGGGCAGATAAACCCCAGTAGCTTTTAGAAGCGAGGAGGGAAGGAAAATAGCATCTTTTTCTAGAAAACCCTACCTCGACTCAGAGTGCGCACCTGAGTCTTGTTAAAATGCAGATTCTGACTCAGACCATCTGGGACCAGGATTCTGCACAACAATCTCCTAGGTGAGGCGGGTACTGCCGCCCACAGAGCTCGCTTTAAATTAGCGCGAGTCTAAACCAAAGGTCCCGCCACCTGCAGCCCATGGGCCAAATCCAGCCCGCTGCCTATCGTTGTCAATAAAACTTTATTGGAACGGGGCCTCCCTCCCTCTTTGATGCCTCGTCAATGGCCGCTTTCACACTGCAACGCGGAGGTGGCCAGCCGGCCAAGCTGAAACCACTTACAATCTGGCCCTTTGTACAAAAAAAAAAAAAAAAAAATGCCAGTTACATGATCACGCTCGTCTGTTGAGCTTCTGACGGGGTGATGGCGTAGAGGGGTTTTGAAATCCATCAAGAGCCGCACACACAGGGCACGGTAAGTTTCTGCAGTCCCCAAAATGTTTTTCAAAGGATTGGACAACAGGAAAGGTTGAGAAGCCGAGAAGGCTGATAAAAGATAAAATGTGGTTAAATACAGATCCATCATCTGCTACAACAGCTCCTTCTCCTCGCCTAGAGAGAGCCAGGGAGGTATTTTTTTCCTCCATAAATGATACAGTTTTTCCACAAGACCTATGAGTGTCTTTATGGCCCAGCTAACAAGGCCTGTGACTGTGTTCTTATAAATACCCCCTCGCCCCAGCTTCTACTCTGACCGGGCCGTTTTGCGGGGTGAGGGGGGCTCCTTTACTACTGTGCAGAGACGTGGATGGTGTCGGGCAGCAGCCGGCAGGCCCGCAAGCCCTGTCTTTGCTCGGCCTCAAAAACGGAAAAAAGAGCCCAGAGTCGGCCACAGAAGCGTCAGTGGTTTAATAGACAGGGCGGGGGCGCAGGGGGGGCTTACACACCTGGAGCAAGGTCCTGGGGCGACACCCCTCCACGTCCCGAAGAGGACACCCAGGACACGGCAGCGAGCAGCACGACTGCAGCGCAAATGAGGCTTCTATTTATAGGGGGAAATGGCGTCAGCTTGGCTCATCAGTTACCAGGGAAACAAGCAGCTGGCATGGCCCTCACAGCCCCGCAGGTTAACGGTCACCAGGTGAGATGTTTCCCTTTAACGAACTAGCAGGTACACCTGTTCTGGCCTAAGGGCCAGGGGGCAAGCGTGCTCCTGTGAATAGGGTGTCAATGAGCAGGCGCTGGGAGGGCAAGAGGACCGCCATCTTGAGTGGCCTGACTATACAGATGGGTCTTGTTTTTTTCCATTGAGCTCACTGGAATATACCTCAGGCATCCAAAGCTATCGGCTCCCACACCCAAGGTCACTCGGAAAGCGTCTCAGTTCCTAGAGGAAACAATGCCCTTTATTTCCTGATTTCAGGATGAAACCCTCCTCATAAACACAAGAACACTGTCCTGGAAGTTCCCCACGAGGCTGTCCACACAATCTCTCTGCCTTTAGACTCTCCCTTCCTCCACCCAGAGATCATCTGGGCAGAGACCCGGTGGAAGCTCCTGTCTTGTCATCTTTGGTCCTTCTTGATTGATTCTCAAACAAGATCCTCTGAAAGTCACCCATCGTTCACATCACCACCTGCCACCAGACAGCTACATCTCTGGCCCAACACTGCCTTCAAGTCACCACCCTTTCAACAACTATTTGTGGAGCATTGCTGGATTCTGGGCACTGTTTTAAGTACCGGCATTTCTGCTGAGACCTGGACAAAATGCCTGGCCATGCCTTCAGTGACCTTCCAGTCTCTAGGTCTATTTCATAGTCTCGGGGGCCGCTTGGGGCTCCAATGACTCTCTCTGTAAGATCTTTAGATGGAAGCATCTTTGATTTACTCCAGCTCCACATCAGTGGATCTCAACTCACATATGATTGGGGGAGACATATGACTTTGAAGAGTCTACAACAGAATGTCCAAATTTGGAATGAATTGTGATGCGAACACAGGTGATTTAGGGCAAATCAAGGGCAAGGAGATAGGAATTCCACTGTAAATTCCAATATAAATTCTAGAGAAGCCAAGTATTTCCCATAATTGCTTGGGAATGCCAATTCTCCCCAAATGGAAGGGGTCCCTCCCAGTGAAATGTGACTAATGGTCTCTGCAGTTGGCACCATCTCATTATTATATCTAACAGACATGTCCTTCCTGGTCATTGGAAAATCCTCCAGTTGCTTAACTTTTTTAAAGAGTGAATTCCAAAGACCTATTGAAAGTGTCAACCACAAGCTCCACTGATTTTCAAGGCTTGTGTTTAATCAAAGCCAGGTGGGTATGGTTTGAACAGGAGTTTTCCAAAGGATACCCCAGTGTTCCTATACCTGGATATAGGATATGGACTATATGGTATCTATCTATCTATCTATCTATCTATCTATCTATCTATCTATCTATCTACACCATACACACACACACACACACTGTATATACCACTTGATTCTACAGATAAGAAGGTGGTCCTTTCTAGAACATTCCAGCATCAATAAGTAATAGGCCAGATGGTGTCCATGTCTCTAGGACCTCATCCTGCTCCTTCCTCTAGAACTGCTGAAACCCCGAGGGTTTCTTGACTGTCCTGAGGCTAATGGTATCACCATGCTGACCTGGCCTTTCTGTTAAGCATCCACGTTTTCAAGGTCCTCCACTGTCCTCCTTTATTTCACAGTGTTTGAGGGTGCTCCGAATGTGCTCATAATCCCGTTTTATTGTGGGTGGAAATAAGAGAGCTCCAGTGACTAGATGTCAGTCAGACATCAAAGCAGATACTCAATTAGAACGCAGGTCTCCAGGGTGTTTTGTTAAGCTCGTCCCTTTATTAAATGTTGTTACACATAATAAATTTCCAAGGCAGCACCATTCCTGGAATGTACAGTACACATTACCCAGGGCCTGGCGGAGTTAACTTTGCTGCAGATGCCTTCCGCGTCATTTCTGTTTGTTTCTCTGTTGGTGGGTTTTTAGAAGAAACATGAAGCTTTTCATCCACATAGGACAGAAAACGTCATTTCCCCAAAACGGTCTTTCAATGTCCTGCTCCTTTGCCAAGTTTACCATCTTAGAGGTGGTTCTTTTCCAAAGAGTTGGTCAGCCCAATGGAAGCAACAGAATGAATTAGCGAAACAGAGAGACCATTTTTTCTAAATAAGTAAACAGCTTATTTTTTCCCCCAAAGCCTATGGGTTTCTTTCTATGGGCCATTTCAATTAATAATAAAAACAGATGAAATTTATATAATGTGTAACCGTGGACAAGCTGTGTGCTAGGTACTTCACACCAATTTATTTGCACTTCACAACCATTCAAAGATATTATTATCATCTTCACCCACATTTGACAAGAAGCTGAGGTTTTGAGAGGGCAAGTAATTAACCAAGGTGATGGGGTCAAAATTTGAACCCATGAATCAACCCCGGGCAGCCTGGCAGCAAAGCTGTGGCTCTTAGCCCCCCTCTATATCTTAGTTCTATGGTTACCAGAAAATCTGCAAGTTGAAGTCATTTTCAGGGACTGTTCCAATTCTTTATTACTACACAACAAACCACCCAACATTTACTGGCTTTTAAAACATGTATTATTAGCTCTATGATTCTGTGAGTAGATTAGGCTCAGCTGATGGTTCTTGCACGCAGTCTTTCCTCGGGTGGTGACTGTCAGATGGAGGCGGGGGTTCAGGTTCATCTGAAAGGCTTGCACTCGTACGTATGGTGCCTATGATGGCTGGGCTCGTTGGAGCTGCTCAGTCATCTCTTTGTGCCTCTTCTCCACATGGCTAGCTTGGACTTCATCACAGCGTGGCGGCAGGGCAAATATTCCAAGAGAACTTGGCAAGGCTTCTTATGCTCTAGCCTTGGCAATTTAAAATTTTCCTTTCTACCATATCAATTAGAAACGTTCTCTTTTGACTATTGTTTCCTTTTACTTTGAGAAAAAAATTCTAATAATTTGTTTCTTTTCTTTTTCCTCCTTCCACGCCTACAGCATAATGGAAGTTCCCAGGCCAGGGGCCGAATCTGAGCTGCAGCTGTGACCTACACTGCAGCTACAGCAATGCCAGATCCTGTAACCCACCGTGCCGGGCCGAGGATCTAACCCACACCTCTGCAGCGACCTGAGCTGCTGCAGTTGGGTTCTTAACCCACAGTGCCAGAGCGGGAACTCCTCTTTTCTTTTTAATGGAGATAAAATTGAATCCATCTCTGAAAACAGATTAGTTAAGGCTTTGGGGATGATTAGTTTCATTTTATTACTTTTTGCATTTGTGGGTTTCCATTCTATCTCTCTTAATCTTCATAGCTGACGAAGGTTGAAGACATTTATCCAAATAGAGCTCTAAACTTTGTTCCATCCCCAGGAACGCCAACAACGCCATTGCCAACAGTGAAACAAGAAGAGGTCTAAACGGAGTCCCATCACAAAAAGAATATGACACCAGCTGGGATTTTACTGTGTATAGAATCACGTGTCACTGCTTCCTCAGCTCCATCCCGGCCTCCAGCTCCTCACAAGGGTCTTGGCCATCTAATGGCCATTCTAGCATTTATCTGAGAGAATGACCCTCTGTAAGGGAACATTTCAAACAGCTATGAAAATGTAAAAACCAGAGGACTTCAGTCTCTCCAACTTTTCCCCAAGAGGTGGCAGTTAGGGTAACAGCACATTTTTCTTCTTCTAGACACTTTGTAAGGTGGCTGAGATCTGCCTCTACCTTTGTTTCTTCTTTATTTCATAAAGCAGGTTTTTCTCCAGAGGAACCCAGAGGGTAAATCTGAGGACAAAGTTGCCTTTACACCTAAAACCTTGTCTCTGTGGAAACACCTGTGACAAGAAGACTTCAGGCTCTAATCCACGGCCAGGTCACTGTGTTAGCAGCATTCTTTTGTCTCTTGGAGACAATGGTGGGAGAGGGGTCGGACCCAACTGGTCTGGAAAAAGCATCTATTGAGCAAAATGCATCTGAATGATCAAATATCCCTTTTATTAAAAAAACAGAACTTTCAGAGAGGTGAACTTGACTGGAAAGAGGGACTTCGTGTGCTTGTTTTAATGAGACGTCAAAATATCGTTGACCTAGTTGGGAAATAAGACTTTGCCCAACAGTGAAAATTACGAACTTCAATGCTTGAGTCAAGCCATGCCTACCTTCTTCCAGTTGCTCGGGATTAAGTCTTTAGTGACTTGATTATTTACTCAAGAGCAGACATTCTTTGCCTGGTTTGTTGTCTTAATGTTGACTAAACAAAAGTGGCAGTAGCTTATATCCAAACCAAGCTCTCCTGACTCGCTGGAAAAGTGGAAACTATTAAGGAGCTGAAACGTAAGACCTGATTTTGTTAAACTGAATCATTGTGCTGAACTTAACTCTAATTGTTGAAACAGCTGCCATTAACGAGCCTCCTCCAGGTTTCCCGAAAGCCCGTATCATCTCCTCCTCCATCTTATCTGGGGCGGATTTGTTCTTAAGAAATTGTTTTTACAGTTTGGAGTGTCAAACATTCCAACCCAGCCATTGAAACCTGTGTTTAAGTGACAGGGGCATAACCATGTCTTAAACAGACACTTAGCTTCTGCTGGATGTACCCTGGGCTTTGGCCTTGGAATCTAGTCCATTCACAAGCCACCTTTGCATTTTACCGGCTGGAGGTTCTCGTGCCTAAACGTTCCATCACAGTTTGCCTGGATCACGGTCCCATCTCTGTCCCTTTGCACACATGACTTTCTCCATCCAAATAATCCTTCCTTCCTCCTATTCATCCTTTGGAGCTCAACTCTAGTTCCAAAATCTTCCATGATGTTCATGCTTGACAATTCCAGGCCCCACTCATCTCTTTTCAGCCTCAACTCCTATGACTCATTGCCCATACCTGTTAAAAGACACATCCATGCCCTGTATAAATTTAATTTGTCCAAATGATGTTTTGGAGCGTGAGTGTGCTATTAATAATTCTCCTGGGACAACAGGCATAAATTGGGACACTATGGCCTATATGGTCCTTCCTCCTAAGTAGCAAATGATATATATTTTCCAATGGCACTTAAAATGCAAAGAGATTATGGAGAATAATTGAGAAATACTAAGTGCATCGATAAATGCTTAGACTAAACATATACGATTAATTAAAGCATTCCTGTCATTCGCTTTGCCCATTGCCACTCAATCTTTCATTCAACAAATATTTATTGAGCCGCTTCCATGTGCCTGGTCCTTTTCTCGGCTCCCTTAATATAGACAGAGGTGAGTAGATAACCCTGTAAACATAGATGCAATAAAAAAGCAAGCACAAAAATATTGAATAGTATCAATGAATATAATGAAGAAATGGATAAAATAAATATGTACATAGCTGAATGCTATTAAAATTAAATATTGCAAGGATCAAAAGTGTAGGTTGTGCAAGGAGTTGCTAGTTGGCTACTTAGATTAGGTGGTTAGGAAAAATTGGTAAATTCAAGGAAGTGATTTTTTAAAAAAATATTGGTAACATAGTCTACTTACAATGTTATGCTAGTTTCAGGTGTACAGCAAAGAGCACCCATTATACATATACGTAGATCCATTCTTTTTCAGATTCTTTTCCCATATAGGTTATTACACAGTATTGAGTAGATTTCCCTGTGCTACGCAGTAGGTCCTTGTTACTTAGCTACTTTATATACAGTAGTGTGTATATGTTAATCCCATCCTCCTAATTTATTCCTCCCCCCAACATTTCCTCTTTGGTAACCATCAGTTTCGTTTTCAAATCTTTGTTTCTGCTTTATGAATAAATTCTTTTGTATCATTTCTACCATATTCAACATATTAGTGATCTCATATGATATTTGTCATTGTCTGACTTCACTTACTGTGATGATTTCTAAGTCCATCCATGTTGCTGCAAATGGCATTATTCCTTTTTATGGGTGAGTAATATTCCATTGTATGTATGTACCACATCATCTTTATCCAGTCTTCTGTCGATGGATATTTAGGTTGCTTCCAGGTCTTGGTGATTGTCCATAATGCTGCTGTCAACACTGGGGAGCATGCCAGCTTTGCAAATTATGGTTTTCTCTGGATACATGCCCAGGAGTGGGATTGCTAGGTCATATGGTAGATTGATCTTTAGTTTTTGAAGGAAACTTCTTACTGTTCTCCATACTGGCTGCACCAATTTACATTCCCACCAACACTGCATGAGGGTTCTCTTTTCTTCGCAAGGAGGTAATATTTGAGCAGAGACCTTATGGAGAGTATCCTAGGCAGGGGAACAGCGGGGACAAAGGCTCTATGGTGGGACCAGCAAACAGCCCAGTGTGGCTAGAGGGTAGTGATCAAGTTGGTGATCTGGGCAGCATGATGGTGGCGAAGGAGGCGGGGGCCAAGTCAGGCAAGTCCTGGCAAGTCATGGAGAAGAGGCAAGGTTTAGCCTGTGTATAGCGGGAAGCCACTGAAGACTCTTAGACAGGGTGTCATGAGGTCTGCTTTCTGTTTTTTCAAAGACCACCCTGGCAGTTATATGGAGAGGAGACGGCAGGGGGACAAACGGAAGCATGGATGACATTTAGAGGCTATGGTGGTTCATTTCTCAGGGTAATGATGGCCCTCTCAAGGCTTCCCCCGTCCCCATGGAGATGCTCTGGGTAGGCTGCCGCTTCTCAGAGGCTCTGCAGGTGGTGAGGGTGGGTGGCAGGTGCAGTGGGGAGGGGCCTGGGGTGGGGAGGGTGGACTTTCTGAGCAAATAACCCAATGGTGAGCTTTTGCTGTGATTATGAGACTGTGCTCCCCCTTCTGCAAATCCTTGCCTGCCACGTTCGTTTCTCAGGTACACGTTCCCATTCTGTTCTTGCTCTCTGCTCCTTGGCTTCTCTCTCCACAAGACCGAGATCCTTAATCTGAGGCAACGTTGCCCACCGGGGGACATCTGGCAATGGCTGGAGGCATTTGGGGCTGTCAAAACTGAAGGGAGGTGTTCTCCTGGCATCTGGTGAGTATAGACCTGGGATGCTGCTGAACACCTTACAGCACACAAGACAGCCTCTGTCTCATGACAATCACCTGGTCAAAAATGTTAATAGTGCCAAGACTGCAAAAATCTGCCAGGGGGTGCCCACCTGGTGCCCCATCCTCCCCCAAGCATCTCCCAGGGGAGGCCAATTCCTGCCTCTAGGCTCTGACCCGTGGGGACTCATTCCGAGCTCACCCCATCCCTTCTACATGTTCCAGACCCTTCAGCCTGGACGAGGGTCAAGGCTCTTCACCTTGAACTGGAAAATCATCCTCTGGGTTATAAAGAACCAGCCTCCAGATGGTGCCACCAAGACTGGTCCCTTCTGGGCAACCAAACAACCTTTTTTTGATGGTGCTTCTTTAAAGTTGTTTTTGGCCACACCCAAGCCATGTGGAAGTTCCCAGGCCAGGGATCAAATCTGTGCCACAGTAGTGACCTGAGCTGTTGCAGTGACAAAGCTGGATCCTTAACCTGCTGTGCCACAAGAGAATTCCTCTATGGTACTTCTTGATTCTTTATCAAATACACTCCTGAGCCCAGGAGCAGAGGATAGGATCACATGTGAGTTATAATTAACCCTCTAAGATACATGGGCCTTTGGGTGCCCTATTTCTAGACAGAAAGCCAATCATGAACATACTCAGAGGATTTCAAAAATATTTCTTCATGTTTTCACTGAGTGGCTTTTCAGTGACCAGATAAAATACAGACTCCCAGTTAAATTTGGATTTCAGATGAACAATGGAGTCTTTTTTAGTGTAAGTATATCCCATTGAGTAGGATCTCAACAATGTCATAAGGCCATATTTGAGACATATTTCTATTAACAAATTATTTGCTGTTCGCTGAAATTCAAATTTAACTAGGTATCCTGTTTTTTTGTTGTTGTCAGTTTTTTGTTTCTTTGTTTGTGGGGGTTTTTTTTTTGGTGTTTTCTGATTGTTTCTTGGCCAAATCTGGCAACTCTATTTTCTGAATTCATTCTCTTTCTGGTAGCTTCTACCTACTTTTTCCTACCGTTCCTTTGACAGCCCAACTCCTCTTCCTAAGATTGGTGTAAACTCTCTCCCTCAAGCATTCTAGACCTTCTAGGCCTTTTTTTTTTTTTCCTTTTTGGCCATACCCGTGGCATATGGAAGTTCCCAGGCCAGGGATCAAATCTGAGTTGCATATACAATCCATGCCACATCTGTGGCAACACCAGATCCTTAACCCACAGCACTGGGCTGGAGATTGAACTCATGCTGCCTCACAGACAATGCCAGACCCTTAACCCACTGCACCATAGTGGGAACTCCTGTGACTTTTTTTTTTTAATCCACTTTCCAACAAAAGTGGATAAAGTTGAGGTGTAGCTGTGTGGTAGCGCAGAAACCTTATTCTTTCAGAAACCTACAATGGGAAAACGAATTGAACTGAATTGAATACAAACATGTCACTATTTTTTATCAGATCTGGTTTTTAAAAAGTTCCTGCTTTAGGGAGTTTCCAGGTGGCCCAACAGGTTGAGGATCCGGCATTGTCACTGCTGTGGTGCAGGTTTGATCCCTGGCCCAGGAACTTCAGCATGCCGTGGGCATGCCCCCTCCCAAAAGTTCTGCTACACAAAAAAATATTAATAATTAAACGAATGCCTTCCTCATATAGTTCCTTTACATAGAAAATTTCCCTTGGACAGTCAACATCTGATTTAATCTAAAGGGTAGAATTTTTTAAAAATATGGACTCAGAGAATGTTGGGCAAATAAGTATAGAAGAAAAGGCAGGAGAAAAATAATCTGGGACAAATAAAACCTTTTGCAGCAAAAAAAAAAAAAAAAAGCCTTGAAAGGTAAATGCTTCAAAGAAAAGGACCATACTTGAAAGGGATTATTTGTTGAGTAGTATGAAATGAATTTAGAGGAATCTGCAATCTTTTTCTCCCAAAGTAATTCAATAGATCATTGTGTTCAATAAATGTTTGCTAAACTGAATTAAGGACTTAGTCTCCATCCTCAAGGAGCTCTCAGACATTGAAAAGAACAAATCTCAAGTGGAGAAATTAAATTATAAGTCATGTGTGACCTTTGTAATCAGATAATAAAGTCCTCATAAGTGAACAGTAAAGGCTAGGATACAAGCAATTATATGAATACCCTATTTGTAGTGTCTAAAATTTCAGTGGCTTCTACTGTGTTGCCTGCTCTCTGTGTTTTGCCCAGAGGGGATACACTATGCTTCATAAACTGATCAACATCTTTATGATTCATGCAAAGGAAAGATGAGTCTCAGAAATGATATCATCATATTAATGGTTGAGAAAATAGACTTGTGAAGGCAGGGACCGGACCCGTCATATTTACCTCTTTCCCCCCAGCACCTAGAACAGTATTGAAGTAAAGACAGATATGTGAATGAACGATTACATGAGCATAATCACTGTATTATGTAAACTGCCTTTATTTACACTATGAAGTGAATGATGACAAAGCGTAGCTCATGTGATAAACAGAGTTAATGGCGTTGAATGACACGTGGCTGATTCCCCCACACCTTCAATTACCGCAAACCCCATTTCATCCTCAAGAGCTACCCTGTCTGAAATTCTCCCATTCATGATGCCTTCTTTTCAAGGAGGGGCAACGTCTACCAAGGTTTACCGAGCATCCTTCTACTCTGGACCAGGCACTAGAATACAAAGTTGCTGTCTTTAAGAAAGACTAGCTAGAGGTAAAATATTAGTTTCGACTCATAGAACTGAAGAAATTGTATATCCTTATAGCAAATTAAAGTACCCTAAGTCCATAGAAAGAAGATTCTAGAGAGAGGATGACAATTGAGCTGAATCTTGAAGGTCATATATGAGATCATTACAATAGTCAATGCAGGTAAACTGCTATGACAAACAGCCCAAAAACTCAGTGGCTTAACACAACAGAAGTGTTTGTGCAGACACAATGCCCACGGCAGATGTCCCCCAACACACAGCTCTTCCAAGCAGCTCTTTCAACCAGGCTCTTTCTGTTTGGAGGTTCCACCAATCCTCAGTGCCTCAGAGACCTCCAAAGCCTTGAACCACACCGCTGAATTCTAACTGGCCAGTCCATCAAGAGCAGATGAAAGTGAAAGAGAGTGCAGGCCTTTCACAAAGCCAGGCCTGGTCAGGGCAACCATCACTACTGCCTCCCACCCATTGTGTAGACATCATCTCATGGCCCACTCGATGCAAGGAGGAAATGGAAACAATTTTGTGAACCTTGTATTGATGCCACCACAAGCATCAATGGAAAAGGAAACCAGGCAGAGGAAAGTAACTCGTGCTGATAAAATGAAAATGTGTGGAACCAAGAGGGAGGTTTAAAGTAAGAAGCATATTTAGAGAGACCAAGGGCTCTGATGGAAGGCAACAAAGAGCTCTGTGTGGTATAATATCGGGAGGAAAGTCACCCCTAAAAATAAAGGCAGAGGGGAAGAAGTGTGTCATGGCTAGACAGGCAGGAATGACCAATGGATATTTTCCAGAAAGAGATATAGAGAAGGCTACTCTTGCTTCAACTGCCTTCAAGAGTTCAGTTATGCATTTACTTATTAAATCTTCATAAGATTATACGAACACAGCTCTGATTTATACAAATCTAAGACTTCTTTATGTTTCTGACTTTCTCCTTTCTGCAAGTTATAACAACAAGAAGCTTTGAAAGTGGCTAATAAATATACAGGAATGCAGTCCTTCTGGAAAAGCCACAGGGAAGGGACTAAGTGTACCTAATATTTATGTAAATTTTAACCACATAATGGGGAACTCAGGAAATAATGATGTGACCGCTGGGACCCATCTCTCGAACTGCAAAAGTGTTTGATTCACAGGGAACAGTGGTGATTTTCGCCCTGTGCAACCTTGCTGTTCTGTCAACAGCGCAGGTTTCGCATTTAGATCAGTTTTGGTGGGAACTGAAAATAGCAAGCTTAAATATTAATGAACTAAGTGATGTTTGTAAGAAACGTGCAATTTAAAAATGGATGTACAGTGTGAACAGTTGTTAGTCACAGTGAGTTCTAAAAGAGTCAATAAGAATGCCATATTGAAACATGAAAGAAGTTGACCTTTGAGATGCCAGATTTCGATGCTTGCTCTTGGTATTGTGCCCTTTTTGTTGCATCAAACAGTTGAAGAAGTATATATGAAAACGTAAAATTCCTCTCCTTCCTGAAGAGATCTTTGCAAAATGAAAAACTTTGTGGGATGATAAAATGAATGGTTTAATATGTTACACAAGGCTGGAAGGGAAGCAAGCCGAAGATTTGTTTATTTCCCTCCTTTTATTTTCTAATCATTTTCCTCCTCTCTCTCACACTTGATTTATATTGTTTATTTTTTGGTGTATACAGTGGTTTTGCATCTGTTCTAATCACGTTCCTAGATTTCAATATTTAAATAGTGCCGCTATGTTTTCCCCCATCCTGTCCGGAATTGAAAATTTAGTTGCATCATTATTGCCATACTCCTCAATTTTATTACCATCTTCAACTCTTTGCAAATGGCTTGTGGACCTTAAGTTCCATTTAAAGTTTAAATTCTCCTAAGAATCACTTGTGTTTTCCAAACCACCGCTGATTCATAATTTTCTGTCTCCTCAAAGGAGATACATTTACTATTCTAAGAGTAGAGCCTGGTAAATAAAAGAGTTCTCAGGAGCCCTGGCTCCCAGTTTGGGTTCCTGCCTCTCTGTTATCAGCTTGATTCCCACAACTGAGATGAACCCGGAAATGGCAAGTAGCAAAGTATTCCTTGGTGTATTAGCCTAACAATTAGTCAGTCAGTCCCACTTGGTTTAAAAGCAGCAATGCTTATTTCTGCAAATGAAACTGATCTAAGAGACAAACCCACAGCATTTTTAACAGTACATTTATTGCCGCTCTACTGCCCTCATTACAAAGAGAAAACGTCATTAGCATGTAGAAGACTTTTGTCCGATTGTTTGGCTCTCAGGACAAAAATGAGCATTTCCGAGCCAGTGGAAATTAACAACTTGATCCCTTACCAGGAAACACGTCAGTTCCTCTCTATAATTCCTCTTAAACATCATAACTAGTCAAAATCGATTTACACTTGAGAAGGTCAAACATACACCCCGGGGAAACACTGTCCCGCTCAACTACATTCCGAGGCAGACGTTATGAAGAACAGCTCTTAGCTGACAGCACATCCGACTTCGCTTTGTCGACCTGGGAGCTCGAAGGCACAAGCAACAAGGGGAGCTGTCTTTTTTAGTCATTTACAGCAAAGACAGTTGAATTTGGTTTTGTTTAGAGTTAACTGTACATTTTGAGTGGTTCGGTTTTGGCAAAATCCAAAGCATATTTTGCAAATCGCTTTTCCCATTAAATGCTAAAACCCTTTATTTTTAAAAGGAAATGTAATCCATATGCTTGGAATTTGTTTACACTAAAATTATAAAATATATATATGTACATTTTATTCACGTTCCAGAAGCTTTCTGCACCATTTGTGCCTCTTTCAAAAACCAAGAAGTCATGGATCGCCAAAAAACTAATGAGAGCAAATCCGTAAATGTTAGAAATATCGATTTTATGAGTCCTTATGGTCTGACCTTAGAAAACCACGTCTTTGGTTTTCGGTCACACTTTTAGGGGACTGAGTTCTCACCACATAGGAAGGCTTATTTTGCCTATACTCGTCAAGTTGCTTGACCAAATTAAATTGTGGTAATGGTTTAATGCAGTTTTAAAAATTGCCAAAATCAGGAAGTAAGAATTTATGAAATGCGTGCTTATTAAAAACCGTATCCAAGACCGTCAAGTTCAACTCTCAGGATTCATTAAACATGAGGCGGTGTCACACAGTGAAGCTCCCACCTGAAAACTAAGGAAGGCCGAGAGGAGATGAGACCCCAAATGCTCTTTCATAAGGAGGCTGAACATGAAGACGAATTTATCTTTGCCTAGGAGCGTGAAATTGTTATTGGCTTAGAGCAGGGATCAGCCAAATGTCTCTGAAAAGGACCTGACAGTGAGTATTTTAGGCTTTGCAAATCACGTGGTTTCTGTCACAACCACTCAAATTCTGCTGCAGACACAGGCAATACATAAATGAGTGGATGTGCTAGTGTACCAATAAAACTTTCTTAACAAAAACAGATGGCAGGAGGAATTCAGTCCATGGACCATTGTTTGCTAAGGGCCCTGACTTAGAGTCTCAACAAAATACACAACTCTCTTTGGTATATATCTAAGATAATATTTGAAAACAACTGGATGATGAAAGACAAGGGAGTTTTTTCATCTCTTCTGCTGGCATTCTTGAGACTCTCATTTTGAGACCCAAAGAATTAACTTGTGAAGAGACCAAAGCCTTGTCCCTTGTGCTCATAAACACTAAATGAATGCCTAAACTTACCAATGCCAATCTAACGCTCCTGAAGCTGGTGTATTTATAGCCTATTGTGTACTTTTGGACCTCGTATCATGGGCAATGAGTTCTCAATGGATGTGAACAACACTGAAATGTTTGAGAAGGCCTAGTTTTTTACAAACATGATCCTGACCTGGTTATACCATCTCCAAACTTACAAGCTTTTGCACAGCAAAATAAACAATTTAAAAAAGTGAAAAGACAAACTACAGAATGGGAGAAAATATAATATTTGCAAACTATTTGTAGTAGACAAGGGCTTAATTTCCAAAATATATAAACAGCTCATACAACTCAACAACAAAAAAACAAACAACTTAATAGAGAAATGGGCAGAAGACCTAAATGGACATTTCTCCTAGGAAGACATATAGATGGCCAGCAGGCAGATGAAAAGATGCTCAACATCACTAATTATTAGAGAAATGTGGATCAAAACTACAATGAGGTAGCACCTCACACTGTTCAAAATGGCCATCATTAATAAGTCTGCAAATAACAAATGCTGGAGAGAGTGGAGAAAAAGGGACCCTCCTAAGCTGTTGGTGGGAATGTAAATTGGTACAACCACTATGGAAAACAGTATGGAGGTTCCTCAGAAGCTGAAAATAGAATTACCATAGAACCCAGCAATCCCACTCCAGGGCATATATCTGGACAAACTACAATTTAAAAAGATCCTTGCACTACTATGTTCATAGCAACACTATTTTACAACAGCCAAGACATGGAAATAGCCTAAATGCCCATCAACAGATGAATGGATTAAGAAGGTATACTACATATATACAATGGAATACTACTCAGCCATAAAAAGAATGAAATAGTACCATTCGCAGCAACATGGATGCAGCTAGAGCGTTTCATACTAAGTGAAGTAAGTCAGAAAGAGAAAGACAAGTATCATATGATATCACACACATGTGGAATCTAAAATATGGCACAAGTGAACCTAGCTATGAAACAGAAACAAACTCACAGACATAGAGAACAGACTTGTGGTTGCCAAGGGGGAGGAGTGCTGGGAGTGGGATGGACTGAAAGTTTGGGGTTAGTAGATGCACACTATTGCATTTAGAAAGGATAAAAAGGAGTTCCTGCTGCAGCACAGTGTGTTAAGGATCTGACTTCAGTGGCTCAGGTTGCTTCATAGGTGCGGGTTTGATTCCTGGCCCAGTGCAGTGGCTTATAGGACCTGGCTTTGCTGCAGGTGCACCATAGGTCACAGCTGTGGCTTGGATTAAATCCCTGGCCTGGGAACTTTCATATGCCGTGGGTATGGCCATAAAAAATAAACAATTTTTTAAAAGATAAATAATAAGGTCCTACTGTATAGCACAGGGAATTATAAACAATCTTCTGGGATAGAACATGATGGAAAATAATATTTTTAAAATGTATGTATATATGTATGTATATATACATATGACAAAGTCATTTTGCTATACAGCAGGAATTGGCACAATACTGTAAACCAACTATAACTTAAAAAAACTTCTAGAGAAATAAAAAGTCAATTTGCTTAATTAATACATTATGTTGACTTGTGATCAAAGGTTGCAAACCCAAACCTTGGGCCATGTCTTCTGCACAGTGACTGAGAGCACAGGCCAGAGCCAAAATCAAACAAATACCCCATCTGCCCCTTCCTAGCTCTGTGACCTCAGAAAGATGTCAAGGTCAGCGGTGACGCTTCTTTCCTCTCTTATGGCAACAAACTCTCAGTGTCTGTCAGGGTGTACGGCTCTGAAGAAACAATGGAATAGAAACCACATTTTGCAGCTTCTCCTGCAGAGAGTTGCGGCTCCTTGTCCAAGACCTGGGCAATGAGAACAAAAGTGATATGATCTTTAACTTCTGTTGTCTAAAGTTTAATGAGTTTATATAGGGATTTATTTTATCCAGCGTGGGATTCAGTGGGCTTCTGTGAATTGATGTCTTTGATCATTTCTCAGAGTTTCTGATCCTTTACCACTTTAGAACTGCTTCATTCTCAACCTCTCTCTCCCTCCCCCCCTTCTCCCTATCTCCCAGGCTCTCCCTCCTGCCTTCCCCTCCCCCCACCCCTCCTCTATTTCCAGGACACCAAGTTAAACCAATATTAAGCTTTACCACTACCTTTTGTCTCTCTTATGAGCTTCACCTTTGGCTTTCCATGCTTCACTCTGGACTGTTTCTTTGAGCTTATTCTCTCTCTCTCTCTTTTTATCTTTTTTCTTTCATGCTTTTTCTTCTATTTATAGTGATTTTTATTTTCTCCATTATAGCTGGTTTACAGTGTTCTGTCAATTTCCTACTGTACAGCAAGGTGACCTAGTTACACATACGTGTATACATTCTTTTCTCTGTTTGAGCTTATTCTCAATCTGCTATTAATCTTGTCTTTCTGAGATCTAGAATTTCTATTTTGCTCTTTTACAGAATTGCTGTATCAATTTTTATACCTTCCAGTTCCCCACCAGTGAAAAAATACTTTTAGATATTTTCCAACAACTTGAAGAATAAGGTGACACTTTCTAAGTTATGTTTCTCTCTATTAGGGACCTGTGGCTAGTGCCTGCAGTTTAGCGTCACCTTGATGAAAGTTTTACATTTGAGATTTGATGAGGGAAAATCCTATTTTAGCAAAACTGCATTTCAGAGGAGGCAGGGGTTGGTTTACTTCCAGTTTACCTTCACCTCTAGGATACAACTTTTGGGGCTCAGCCTAAAGAGGATTCAGATGTGTCCTAGTCCACTGAGGTCACCAAAAGGACAACCAAATGTCCCCGAGGACAAAAAGACTTTGCTCACTTTTTCCTGCGTTCTCAGCCTGTCTAAGACGTTAGACCAATTGCTCAGTATCTTACTGGCTTTTGAATGCTTCCTGGGTTTTAAAACTAATCCATACAGCTTTTATAGTTGTGAGAAGACTGATCCATATTGCCGAGTCCATACGAGCGGGACTGGAAATCTTGAGGCTTTCTGTCTTTTTTTTTTTTTTTTTTTTGGAGTTTTTAGAGCTGCGCCCATGGCATATGGAGGTTCCCAGGCTAGGTGTCTAATCGGGGCTGTAGCCGCCCACCTACACCACAGGCCACAGCAACATAGGATCCGAGCCACGTCTGCAACCTACACCACAGCTCACGGCAACGCTGGATCCTTAACCCACTGAGCGAGGCCAGGGATTGAACCTGCGTCCTCATGGATCCTAGTTGGGTTCGTTACTACTGAGCCATGATGGGAACTCCCACTACTCATATTCTTAAGGGGGAGGGGAGGCATACTTTTCTCCCTTCCCTGAGAACCGTCTTTATTTGGGAACGTGGTTGAAGTGATGGCCAGTCTCAGACCATGCAAACGAGCCCATCACTTGAGGGCAGAGAAACCAGAGAGAAAGATCCCATGCACCTAGACACCTTGCTGAGCGCATCAAACACATGCGCCTGGACCACTTATCTTTGGACTAGTACTAATCCATGTGTTTTGGATCCCTGTTACATACAGGCTAGCCTACATCCTAACTAAAGAAAAGTCACTTGACCACAGAGACAGTAGAACGCTTGTGATAACAGTTCCTCCCCTGACTTCAAGACAGCGGGGCGCGGCATTCCCGTCAATGAATCCGACTAGGAACCATGAGGTTGCGGGTTCGATCCCTGGCCTCGCTCAGTGGGTTAAGGATTCGGCGTTGCCATGAGCTGTGGTGTAGGTCGCAGACACGGATTGGATCCCGCGTGGCTGTGCCTGTGGCGAAGGCCGGCAGCTACAGCTCCTGTTAGACCCCTAGCCTGGGAACCTCCACATGCCGCGGGTGCAGCCCTAGAAAAGGCAAAAAAGACAAAAAAAAAAAAAAAAGACAGCGAGGCGTAAGTAGACTGAAGACACGCTTGTGCCTCTCTCCTCGTCCTACTGATCGCTCGCTCATGCACCCCTGCCCTTCCCAGGGACAAAGCCCGAGGACGGGAACAAGACACCGAGGTGGGGTGCCGTGCAGTGAGGGCAGCCCAGCTAGAGGCCATTCTAGACCTACAGCCGGGGACCTGCAGCCGACTCCGGACAGATGAATGAGCCCAGGAGAACATCAGCCGATCTCACCCTCAAGAGCCATAACGAATGGCTCTTGTTAGAAACCACCGAGTTGCGGGGAGCTTTGTCACACAGCATTACATGTGATGAGAGCTAATGATCACATGGAGATAATTATAATACTTACTGCTTAGGTTTAATTTTAGACTTAAATGAGTTGTTTCAAGAATGCCCCCTATGAAGAGTCGGTGGTACACAGTAAGCATTCAAAAAGTATTATCTACTCATATTACAGCTGCCGTTATTATTGCTACAACTATTACTGAGACGTACAATTCCTTCCAAGGCAGGAAATTCAGTGATTATCAGCTTATAACTCAGTCAGTGTCTAAATTAGCAGAAGGTTCAAAGGCATGCTTATTCTCTTTGTCCTTCTCCCCTTCTCCCTTCTCTTAAGATCTTACCTCTCATGTTTAGCACCTCGAAGTTCACTTTGCTGACTCTTTTTGAGTATCCCAAAGGTGAAGGATGTGAGTATCCGGGTGAGTTCTTGGGGATTTGGCTCGATTTGGCAGAGGACAGAACCTGTGTGGGTGGCGGACTGCTGAACCAGGAGACATGAGGCAGGGTTGTTAGCCCTGCTCTCTCCACTACTGAGTTGTCGGACTCAGCTAAGTCACCTCAGATCTCCAGGTTAAGCTTCCTCACACAAGGACTGAGATTTTTGATGACAAACGAGACCTTTTTTTTTTTTTTTTTATCTTTTTAGGGTCACACCTGCAGCATGTGGAAGTTTCCAGGCTAGAGGATGAATTAGAGCTGCAGCCGCCGGCCTACACCACAGCCGCAGTAATGCTGGATCCAAGCTGCATCTGCGACCTATGCTGCAGCTTGAGGCAGTGCTGGATCCTTAACCCACTGGGCGAGGCCGGGGATAGAACCCGCATCCTCATAGATACTAGTCAGGCTCTTAACCTGCTGAGTGACAACGGGAACTCCCTGGATCTTTCTTATTGCATCTTCGTGGCTTATACATTACAGTCTGACACACTGTAGTCACAATACTGATACATAACATCCATAAATGTCTGTTGATTTTATTGAATGCAGTTGAACCAAATGGAGTGTGTTGCATTAAGGAAATTGGCTAAACCTCAGAAAGTTGCTTTTTAGCTTAGTCTTTCCATAATTTTACCACATATTCCTTTTTAATTCTCCTCTTTGAAAAACACCTCTCTATTACAAACAAACGAAATAAACTCATGTTGGCCTCCAGCAGAAATCACTTTCATCCTTTCTTCCCAATGGATGTGGTTAGGAAAAGATACTAAGATTAGCCATTTTCTTTGCCCGTGACAGCCTCATTTACTGCCCTTATCTCCTCAACCCTGCACCAGAGACTGTGCTGGGAACACATGACGGGCAGGACTCTAGTATCAAGAAAAAGGATTGACTTTTGCTATTACTGTTTTGGTGCAATAATAAACTGTAATAATTATGGAGAAATCACGACGCGGGAAAGCCTGAGAGCTGTCAATGTTCCATCTTGGAACTTCAAACCACAGGAATCAAGCCTACAATTTGAATCTTTAAACTTGTCTCTTTCAAAATATTTCTCTTCGATATGTTGATTTAAGCTTTTCAGTATGTGCCTCCTAGTCACTGTTTTTGTCTGAATTAAAAATAAAAAACAGGAGTTCCTGTTGTGGCTGAGCAAGTTAAGAATCTGACATAGTGTCTGTGAAGATGCAGGTTCCATCCTTGGCCCTGCTCGGTCGGTGGGTTAAGGATCTGGCGTTGCTGCAAACTGCGGCAAAGGTCATAGGTGTGGCTCGAATCCAGCATTGCTGTGGCTGTGGCTGTGGCGTAGGTCAGCAGCTGCAGCTCTGATTGGACCCCTAGCCCAGGAACTGCCATATGCCACAAGTGCAGCCCTAAATAAATATATAAAATAGTTTACTGTAAGTAGGTCCGTATGTATGTTGCTTTTGCAAATAAAATGGAATTTCCTCTTACAATAAAACCTAAGACAACCTGTCTTAAGGTTGTCAGGAAAGTAGGCATAAATTTAATGGGGTGGCTTAATGATATAATCACCGTTAAGATGACGGCTTTGTTTCTGAGTGGGGAGGAATTCTGAACAGCTCTTTTTCTGTTTGTATTTCTTGATACCAACATTGGGAAGTGCCAGGTCTGAATTATCTGAATTGTAAAAATGTCAGCTCTGACGTGTGGAGAACAGCTTTCAACACTAACCTGATAAGGCTTTGAAATTAAGATAAGCAAGATGCATCAGTGAAGAAACGAGACTGTAATACAAAAAACTAGAAGAGAATACTATGAACAATTACACAGCAGCGAATTTGACAACCTAGAAGAAATGGACAGCCTTCTAGAAACATACAGCCCTCCAAAATTAGATCAAGAAAAAATAGATAATTTCATCAGGCGGATCACTGAAATTAGAATATGTAATTTAAAAATTCCCAGGAGTTCCTGTTGTGGCACAGCAGAAATGAATCTGACTAGTATTCATGAGGATGCAGGTTCGATCCCTGGCCTCGCTCCGTGGGTTAAAGGATATGGCATTGCCATGATCTGTAGTGTAGGTGGCAAATATGGCTCAGATCCCACGTTGCTGTTGCTATGGCTGTGGTGTAGGCCAGCAGCTGTAGCTCAGACTCAACCCCTAGCCTGGGAACGTCCATATACCACGAGTGCGGCCTGCAATGAACAAACAAACAAACTCCCTGCAAACAAAAGTCCAGGACCAGGTGGCTTCACATGCAAATTCTACCAAACAAAGAAGAACTCATACCCGTCCTTCTCAAACTCTTCCAAAAGACTCAAGAGGAAGGAATACTCTCAAAGACATTCTATGAAGCCACTATTACTCTGATACCAAAACCAGACAAAAATACCACCAAAAAAGAAAATGATAGGCCAATAACTTTGATGAATATAGATATAAAAATTCTCAACAAAATTTGAGCAAACAGAATCCAACAAGACATTTTAAAAAAAATCATACATCACAACCAAGTGGGATTCACCCCAAGTTCAAAAGGATGGTTCAGCATATGCAAATCAATCAAACTGAAATACCACGTGAACCAAAGAAAAGACAAAAACCACATAATAATCTCAACAGATGCAGAAAAAGCATTTGACAAAATTCAACATCCATTCATGATAAAAACTCTTACCAGAGTTGGTATAGAAGGAACATATCTCAACAAAATAAAAGGCATTTTGACAAACCCATAGCCAATATAATACTCAAAGGAGAAAAGCCAAAAGCCTACTCACTAAAATCTGGAACAACACAAGGATGCCCACTTTTATTACTTTTATTCAACATAGTATTGGAAGTCTTAGCCACAGCAATCAAACAAGAAAAAAAAAGAAAAGAAAAACTATCCAAATTAGAAAAGAAGATGGAAAATTGTCATCACATGCAGATGACAGGATACTATATATAGAAAACCCTAAGAACTCCACAAAAACTACTTGAACTGATAAACAATTTCAGCAAAGTAGCAGAATACAAGATTAACATTCAGAAATCAGATGCATTTCTATATATTAACAATGAAATATCAGAAAGGGAATAGAAAAATACAATACCTTTTAAAATCACACCAAAAAAAATACAATACCTAGGAATAAACCTGACCAAGGAGGTGAAAGAATTATATGCTAAGAACTATAAAACATTAATAAAGGAAAGTAAAGAGGATTCAAAGAAACAGAAAGATATTTCATACTCCTGGATTGGAAGAATACTGTTAAAATGGCCATAGTACCCAAAGCAATCTATAGATTTCATGTGATCTCTATCAAATTACTCATGACATTTTTCACAGAACTAGATCAAATAATTCAAAAATTTATATGGAACCAGAGTTCCTATTGTGGCTCAGCAGGTTAAGAAACTGACTAGTATCAATGAGGATGTGGGTTTGATCTCTGGTCTCGCTCAGTAGGTTAAGGCTTCAACATTGCTGTGAGCTGTGGCATAGGTCACAGATGCAGCTTAGATTCAGCATGGCTGTGGCTGTGGTGTAGGCTAGCAGCTGTATCTCCAATTTGACCGCTAGCCTGAGAACTTCCATATGCTTCAGGTATGTCCCTAAAAAGAAAAAAAAAATTATGTGGAACCATTAAAGACCCAGAATTGCCAAAGCAATCCTGAGGGGGAAAAAAAAAGCAGGAGGCATAACTCTCCCAGACTTCAGACAATACTGCAAAGTTACAGTAATCAAAACAGTGTGGTATTAGCACAAAAACAGACTATGGATCAATGGAACAGAATAGAGAGCCCAGAAATAAACTCCCACACTTACAGTCAATTAATCTTCCACAAAGGAGGCAAGAACATAAAATGGGAAAAAGCGAGTTCCTGTCGTGGCACAGTGGATAACGAATCTGACTAGGAACCATGAGGTTGCAGGTTAGATCCCTGGATCCGGCATGCCATGAGCTGTGGCATAGGCTACAGACACGGCTCGGATCCCGCGTTGCCGTGGCTGTGGCGTAGGCCGGCAGCTACAGCTCCAATTAGACCCTTAGCCTGGGAACCTCCATATGCCACGAGTGCAGTCCTAGAAACTGCAAAAAGACAAAAAAAAAAGGGAAAAAGACAGTCTCTTCAGCAAGTGATGCTGGGAAAACTGGACAGCAGCATATAAATCAATGAAGTTAGAATACAACCTCACCCATGCACAAAATTAAACTCAAAATGCTTAAAGACTTAAACATAAGACGTGATGCCATAAAACACCTAGAAGAGAACATAGGCAAGATATTCTCTGAAATAAATCATGCAAATGTTTTACTAGGTCAGTCTTCTGAGGCAATAGAAATAAAAACAAAAATAAACAAATGAGATTGGCATATTAAAAACAGTACATGGAATGATTGGCCAAGGGAACCTGCTGTATAACACAGAGAATCTACTCAGTGAATTCCACTCTGAAAATCTACACGGGAAAAGAATCTGAAAGAGAATAGATTGTGTACATGTATAACTGAATCACTTTGTTATACAGCAGAAATTATCACAACATTTGTACATCAACTATACTTTGGTAAAACTTTAAAAATGGGAAAAATGGAACCTAATCAAACTTACAGGCTTTTGCACAGCAAAAGAAACCATTTTTATTTTTTTAATTGTTTTTTTTTTTTTTTTTTTTTTGCTTTTTAGGGTCGCACCCGCGGCATATGGAGGTTCCCAGGCTAGGGGTCGAATCGGAGCTGTAGCCGCGGGCCTACACCACAGCCACAGAAACACCAGATCCGAGCCTCGTCTGTGACCTACACCACAGCTCACGGCAATGCCAGATCGTTAACCCACTGAGCAAGGCCAGGGATTGAAAAAGAATGAAATAATGCCATTTGCAGCAACATGGATACAACTAGAGATTATCATAACTAGGTGAAGCAAGTCAGAAAGAGAAAGACAAACATCATATGCCATCACTTATGTGTTACAGCTCAACTAATACGCAAATGAATCTATTTACAGAAAGAGACACAGCCATGGAGAATTGACCTTGTGGTTGCCAAGCGGGAGGTCATAGGGAGTGGGACAGATGGGGAGTTTGGGGTTAGCAGATGCAAACTGTCATATTTAGAATGGGTAAGCAATGAGGTCCTGCTGTATAGTGCAGGAAAATATATCCAGTCTCCTAGGATAGACTATGATGGAAAAAAATATAAAAAAGAACGTATGTATATAGGTAACTGATTCACTTTGCTGTATGGCAGAAATTGACACAATATTGTAAATCAACTATAATTAAAAAAAAAAAAAGAAATGAGATTGTTATTCCTCAGTGCTATAATACCATGCCACTTACAGGAGGAGAGCAAGATCAGGTTCCATCCACCAGTGGGAAAATGAGAGGAAAAACTATGGACAGCTATGGTAGATAACGAGCTGTATCTTCCTCCTGGGCATACAGGAAGACTACTTTTCCCATCCTTCCTTTCAGTGAAATGGGGCCATATGACTACGTATGGGCCGACAGAATGTGATAGGAAGTGATATAAGCCATTTTCTTCTCTAGTCCTTGAAAACAGCTCTCAAAACCCTTTAACCTTCTCGTCCTTGCTTGGAATATAAAATTTCTCGGAAGCTCTAAGAGTCGATCTATGTTACATGATAAAAATGCCCCAAAGCTTAGTAACTTAAAATGAAAACAAATATTTTATTTGCTCATGAGTCTACAGTTCAGCATTTCGAGAAGGGCTCAGCTGGGTCATGCTTTGCAGACCTTGTTTAGGATCATTCATATGGCTGGTGGGTTGGTCAAAGGGGTGGCCTCACCTAGAGTGGCTCATCTCTGCTTCATGTGGTGTCTAATAAGTGCAAGGAGGACAACACTCCTATCAAGTGTGGGAAATATGTCAATCATTACCACATTCAGAATATAACCTTAACATAAAACCATAAATTTACTTCCCAGGACCTTTACTACTCGCTTAGTTGATAATGAGCCTAGAGTTTTAGTACTTACACAGTTGTTACACATATATTAACTCATTTAATTCAGATACCAACTGAAGAAATAGGTAAGAGGATCAGATGTTCTTAAGAGATAAAAAAAAAAGTTCAGGCTCACTGTGAAATGATGCACAAAGACCACAAAGGTAGGATGAGCTGGGATAATACTGAAGTCTGGACCTTCTACCCTTTATTTCAGCAGACACATTACCTTTACAAAGGAAAATCTTGGGTCGTTCACAGTGCTTGGCGTAGGTCAGGCATCAACAGGGAATGGCATTATCCTACCAACTAACATTCCTTGGAGAAGAAACAGTAGCTTAACTGTTAGAAAAATAGGAAGTCTGTTCATGACATCACTGTCCCCAAGGGGAATGGGATGTACTGAGTGTCCGTCGGCCATCAAGGCTGATAGATCTAAAATCTAATGGCTGGCTTGGGTGTCACCAAAGTGAAAGGCCAAGGCTAACACTAGCTAGGAAAGGGGCTTCAGGCACGAAGAGCATGTGGAAAGAAAGGATGCTTCTTCAAGGTCAGTTCCAAAGCCTACAATGGATGGTGGAAGACAGGTTAGGGTAGACATGGAGCCTCCTCTGAAGCTTGGAGAGCCAGAACCAGGCCAGGACCCAAGAGAGTACACGCAACAGTAGAGGTGAAATGACGGGGATTGCCCGGAGCTGGACCACGTGGCTATGCTGTCTGCTCACAGAGAAGACTTGGAAACAGGTTCTGGACAGAGTTAGAGGGTCTGTCGTCTATCAAAGAAATGTATGTCCAAATGGGGTAGAACACGACCTAGCGAAATATGGCCCCTGGGCCAAATCCAGCAGCTGCCTGCTTTTGGGGGTGGGGGATTGTGTTAAACTTTTTTTTAACGGAGCCATGCTTCAAAATTCACATAATATAAAATCAACCATTTTAAAGTGAACAATCCCATGGCATTCAGCATATTTCGCATTGTCCTGCAACCATGTCTGTTGCGTTGCAAAACATTTTCATCGCTTCAAAATAAAATCCTGTACACATGAAGCTGTCATTCCCCTTCTCCCTTTCCCCAACCCTAGGCAGTCACCAGTCTGCCTCCTGTTTCTATAAATTTATCTATTCTAGGTATTTTATATGACTGCAATCATACATGATCTTTTGGGTCTGCTCCTTTCACTTAGCATGCTAATTCTGAGGCTCATCCACATTGAAACATGTATGAGCACTTCATTCCTTTTTACGGCTAAATACTATTTCATTGTATGGATAGAAGACAGTTGGTTTGCACGTTCACTCATTAATGGACCTTTGGGTTGCTTCTACTTTCTGGCTATTGTGAATAGCACTGCCATATGTATTTGTATACAAGGATTTGAGTTCTCCTTTCCAATTCTTTTTGGTATATACCCCCAAGTGGAAGAGCTGCCTGTTTTTAAAAATAAATTTGAGGAGTTCCCGCTGTGGCACAGTGGGTTAAGAATCCAACTGCAGCAGCTCAGGTCACTGTGGAGGTACAGGTTCAATAGCTGGGATAGTGCAGTAGGTTAAGAATCTGGCATTGCCACAGCCATGGCATAGGTCACAGCTGCAACTCAGATTTGATCCCTGGCCTGGGGACTTCCATATGTCATGGGTGCAGCCAATAAAAAGATTAAAAAAAAAATTCTATTGGAGCATAGCCACACCCATTCACTTCCATATCATCTCTGGCTTTTTTCATGCTACAATCGCAGAGTTGAATAGTTACAACAGACACAATATGGCCACAAAGCCAAAAATACTTCCTATCTGGCCCTTTGATAGAAAAAGTTTGCTGACCCCTGGGAGAGAGGAAACGCCACGCCCATCCTTCAGACCTTGATATGGTGCATACCTTAAGATACCTTTCTCCTGGTCTTTGGTGAAAAGAACTGGAGAGTTCCTTTCATTTGTGACAGCCCAGACTTGATGGGCAAGTCTTCTGTTTGTTTCTTTTCTAGGGCTGCACCCGCGACACAGGTAAATTCTCAGGTTAGGGTATGAATCAGAGCTGCAGCTGCTGGCCTACACCACAGCCACAGCAACGCGGGATCCTTAACCCACTGAGTGAGGCTAGGGATCGAACCCGCATCCCCACGGATACGAGTCAGTTCGCAACCCGCTGAGCCACAACGGGAAGGCCCTCGATGGGCAAGTTTTGAACTAAACAAACTCACAGAATTCAAAACCGATCTTATGGTTACCATGGGTGAAACCGCTACGGGAAGGGAAGAGTCGGGAGACTGGGGACTAACACACACAGAATACTGCATACAACAGATGATTAACCAGCACCTACTATATAGCAAAGGAAAATCTACTCAATAGTTTCAACAACCTAAATGGGAACAAAGAACGGATATATTTCAATGTGTGACTGATTCACTTCGCTGTACACCCGAAACTAAGCCAAGACTGTAAATCAACTGTCCTCCAATAAAATCCAAATTAAAAAAATAAGGAATGCATATTGGAGACCATTCCTCTCATTCTCTCTGCCTCTCCCGCTTCCCTCTTTCTTTCCCTCCCTTCGAAAAACGCCAGTATTTGCTCAGGAAACAAAGGGAGGAGCGACGTTCTGCACCTGTCGGGACGGGTGATGGAATCAGCGCTCTGCCCACTGCCAAGTGTGGGGCTGGCAGCAAGGTCTGTTTCGCGTGCAAGCAGGAAAGGGCCGGCACAGCTGGGGTCGGGGCCGGGGCCGGGGCCGGGTGGGGACCTGGTGCTGTCCTGTGACTTTTATCCCCACTTTAATGTGCACGCGAATCACCTGGGACCTTGTTAAAAATGTCCATTCTGATTCAGTAGGTCTGGGGCAGAGCTTGAGACTCTGCCTGTCTAATGAACTCCCCGGGGAATGGCGATCCTGCCGGGTCAAGCACCAGGCTTTGAATAGCAAAGAGGGCATTTGTTCCCAAGCAAGGCTGAGCTTTGCAATCCCCTAGGGGATTGTAAAAAAAAAAAAAAAAATCCTAATGCCTGATGGAACCTTGTTCCCAGAGCTTCTGATGAACTTGGTCTACGGTACGGCCTGGGCATCCAGCTATACAAAATTCCCCAGTGGATTCTAATACACGGCCAAGTTTGAGAGACAGTGTTCTAGAGTTCAGGAGGTGAGGACTGGGGTTGGATCAGCAATGACTACTTTCAAAAGAGATGATGAGTAAAATACGAATGAGGATAACACAATTCAAAAATCAAATTGACCGTCTACCCATCACCTGTCAAGTGATTTCTATCCACTGTCCTCCACCATGGGATGAATTTGGGCTAACAGGAATCCGTGTAATTCAAAGCTGGATGCATTTTACAAATAAGTGATCTGATTTCATTACTCTTTTCCCTGGGAATTGTGCCTGGCCAAGCTGTGATCGGCTTCCTGCCTCTCAGTGTATCAATAAATACGTCAGCATCAGGCCACTGGGACCTCATCTACGCTGAGAGCAGAACGTGCAAGACAATCCAACAGTTAATGTTTTCGACTTGTCTCTTCCCATTTCCAAATCACACACTTATTGTATTCAGGCAAAATCAACATGGGGCCAAGTGTGCAGATGTTTGAAAACTTCCAGATGAGTCCTTAAGTTGTTCGTTTTTCATCCTGATATAAAGATGCCTACATTCGTCATCTTTATTGGATATTTTTTAAGTGTTTCAATAAACCAGGTTTTCTAGTCTTCCACGTCTCCAGACTAAGAGAGAAAACACAACAATATGTCTGTTTCATTTTGTTTTTTTCACCATGCCCGCGGTCTGCAGAAGTTCCTGGGCCAAGAATCGAACCGGTGCCACGAGGCACAGCGACAATGCCAGCTCCTGAACCCACTGAGCCGCCAGGGAACTCCCATAAATGTTTTTTATGTTTTTTTTATATATCTAAAATCGTTTTTATTTTTTCCATTACAGCTGGTTTACCATTTTCTGTCAATTTTTCAAATGTTTTCAATGAGACAAAAAAGCTAGTTGATAACATGATACAGGAAGTCAACACTACCTCAATTTTAAGAAAGGAAAGAAAGCACCTGACCTAAATAAATAAATACTGGTTGATGCATCGCCACCCTGATCTTCCGTCTTAGTGCTGAGGTCTATCCCGGCAACTCCCCATAGGTGACTGTCTTCAGAGCCTTGTATTCCGGTCTTTAGGGATCAAAATCCGCTTTAAGATGAGTCCCTCTTGCACCACCAATACTACTAGCATCTTCTTCCTTGCTGTCTAGTTTCTCTGGGTCATGATCCTGTTCCCAGCTTCTATGACATCAAAAAAAAAAAAAAGGCTACCACCGAAGAACTCAACCACACAATCTGCCACATACAGTTAATCCAATTTGTCCTGAGCGCTTTACATCGGTGGTTCTCAAAGTGAGTCCTTAGGCCAGAAGAACCAGCAGCACCAAGAAGGTGGATGCAGGAGTTCCCCTTGTGGCTCAGTGGGTTAAGAACCTGACACAATGTCTGTGAGGCTGTGGGTTCAATCCCTGGCTTCGCCCAGTGGGTCAAGGATCCTGTGTTGCTGTGGCTGTGATGTAGGCTGGCAGCTGCATACATCTCAGATTCGACTTCGGGCCTGGGAACTTCCATATGCCACAGGCGCGGCCCTAAAAAAAAAAAAAAGCAGCAGCAGCAGCTGGACATGAGTACAGATGCTTGGGCCCCAACCCAGACCAAGTGACTCAGGCTCTCTGCGGGTGGCCCAGGAATTTGGCGGGAGCTCGAGTCAAGAGGTGCTGGTGTAAATGAAGTGCTGTTTTCCTGTGACTTTTGTGCTCTGCTCTCAGGGCGTGAATTAGACTCCCTTTGAAATACGCCACTATCCAAGCTCAGGGACACGCAGCTCCAATCAGTTCCTTCTCCCTCAGGCTCGCTCCCTGCTCCCGCAAGCTGGCTGCGGGGCTCTGCCTCAAAGCGCGGATGAGTCTAGGCATTCTCCTTGCATCTTGTTCTGGGCTCGGGCTGGAGGAATGGCCGCTACTTGGGCATACACTCCTCATGGCCAAGGTCAGAAACTCCCAGAGGGCTGATCTCCCTAAGGCCTCGCCTCAAAACAGAGACATCATCTTTCTGCCCTCATTTCGTTGGCCTAAGCTGGCCACACAGCCAAGCCCAGTGGGGCAGAGAAATACACCCCCATGCGGGTTGCATGGGTGGGCGAGCCCAGTAAATATGTGCTGAACAAAACATCGAATAGGCCACCTTGGGACAATGGGTAAGCAGACCCAGGGTAGACCTTGCCAGCTATTAAATGCAATTAAATTTTATTAGGCTGACAATGGTAATCAAATGAGAACAGTAGATATTTCCAGAGAGTGGCAGTCAGCCTACAGACGGTTTTTCTCTTTCTCCCATATTCATGTGATCAACCCAAGACAAAGAATTTCCAAGAGTACCCACTGTGGCTCAGTGGGTTAAGAACCAGACATAGTGTCTGTGAGGATGGAGGTTCGATCCCTGGCCTCGCTCGGTGGGTTAGGAATCCAGCGTTGCCATGAGCTGCCGCACAGGTCGCAGATGCAGCTCAGCTCGGATCTGGCGTTGTTGTGGCTGTGGTGTAGGCCGGCAGCTGCAGCTCTGATTCAACCCCTAGCCTGGGAACTTCCATATGCCACGGGTGTGGCCCTAAAAAGGGAAAAAAAAAAAGAATTTCCAACCAGATTTCCTTTCTGGTTCTACTTCTAAAGGACTCGTGCAGTCCTTTAAAAAAAAAAAAAATCAGGGGAAATACCTGTGGCCGCGTTTTCCCCATAGTTATTTCCACTTTGAAAAGCTGACCAAATATTTATCTCCCCTACTGTGTTTTTAAAAGAAAACTCTCCTCACTTCTCACCATTGACTCTCTCACACACAATCAACTGGCAAGAGCCAGAAAGAAAAATATATTCCCTGAAGACACAGCGAAGTCTGCCACTTCTAACAGAATTAATCACGGGCCAGACGTGGACTCATTATGGGATGGGGATCAACACCGTCACCCCTGGGAAGGTGAGAAGACAACTTCAAATCCTCTGTGACCGGACCGAGAAAGCCTTCACTTCCTGAGCTCAGTCACTGGGCCACTGGGCCTGATAAATATTTGTTGAAGTGAAAATTCATGGATCCTGTTCAAGATGCTCTGTTGAAAGGAGAGCAAAAGGAAGCCCATGATTAATTCTGTTAGAAGTGGCAGACTTCACTGTGTCTTTAGGGAAGAGGAAGTTAGGCAGCCCAGCAGCCGGTTGCAGAGGTTGTGCACTGCACAACCCCAGAGGTGCCATCTACACTGACCACAATGTCTGTTCCAGCCCATCCCTCTAAGGGAAGAGGATCCATCACCCATTTCTCCTGAGGGTCAGTATCATTCCTAGTAAGAGTGTTCTATCTATCAATAGACCATTTCAAATACAAATACAACTGAGTCTCAGAGCCACTCAGGCATATTATCCTGATTCGACAGATGAGGAAACCAAGCTGAGAAGGTTTACAAAACGTACCTCGTGTTTAACAATGTAACATACAGGGCCAGGGCTGCAACTCAAGACCAGGATTTTTTTAATTTTTTTTAGGGGCATACCCACAGCATATGCAAGTTCCCAGGCTAGGGGTCAAATCAGAGCTGCAGCTGCTGGCCTACATACACCACAGCCACAGCTAATGCGGGATCCTTAGCCCACTGAGCGAGGCCAGGGATCGAACCCACATCCTAGGTGCGGTTCTTAACCTGCTGAGCCACAGCGGGAACTCCAAGACCAGGAATTTTAACAAATGTCCTACCTTCCCCCTAAAGTCTCATTTTGTTCTTTATAGAGCTGTTTTTGTTTTTAAAAATCTGCACTTCCCAGAGATCTTCATAAGATAAATCAGGATTGTGCATGCCGTCTGCACTGGGAGTACACTCTACAGGTGTTAAAATCTCTCACCCTGTTAGAAAGCCTTCAAATAGACTTAAACCACACAAAAAAACACGTTTAGGCAGCTGCACTGCTCCCACAGGTGGAGCGCCCCTGCTTCCTTTTATGTGCCACGGCTCATGGTAAGTGGGTGGACTTCATTTCTCAACTCTCATTCAAGGATTTCATGGTGAGAAAATAATTCGCCTTTTCCCAGGTAGTAGAGAGACTTTGCAGGTATGAATTTTAAAGAAATTAAATTTTAAAGAAATGCAGCATGTTTTGTGGCATTTGACTTGTTTTGCAACATTCCAGCTTCCTTGGTTTGGTATTCAATAGTTTACAGAAAATAGAAATGTTGCATATGGTTTTATGATTGGGTCCTTTAGAATAAATTGCACATAAGCACCAAAAATTTATAGTAGCTCTGATATAAAATGATCCTTTTATTCCTAAACTTAAATCCCATTTTTTGTATCATGGGTTGCATTTTAAATCGCATGAGCTATGAGCTCTTCTTAGGCACACTTTTAATCTGGCTTGGAAATTCGAAAACAGGAGTAAGATCGATTCTTTGGACCACACCGAGAAATGCTCTGATTTATAAATAAACCTCAAATATCCTGTCCCCCACTCTGCTCTGCTGTTACAGGGTCATGGATTCCTGAAATAAATGGCCACTGAGTATTATCAAGCTACACAAAAGTCTTCTATGAAATGTCAGGTTGGGTCCTAATACAAAATAATTCATTCTATTCCATGTCTCATCCCTAACGTGGTATAACTGTGGACGATTATTTTCAACTCTGACACTCAACGAACCCATAAAAGTTTCCACTGTCTCCCAAGTCCCATGGCAAAGTCACCATAAATTTTAGTTTCCTTCTTCTCCGAGATCTTAGAGTCTGAACTTGAATGGTCATAACTGGTCATCTAAATCTACTACATTCTTTGTAATATGTCACTGTTTTTAGAGACTGTCCACATGTGAAAAGAAATATACAAGCCTGTGATGCCAATCTGTGCTACAAAAAAGACAGTGACACTCTGACTTCCACTTGATTCTGGCCTGGGGGTTAGCACCCACCATGGCAAAGACGGTTCCTTGAATTCCATCTGCAACAGTTGCTCTTGACCAAGGAAACACAGTCTCCGGGACCTTGCCAGTCAAAGTGTGGTCCATGGACCAGCAGCATGAGCACCACGGGGAGCTTGTTAGGAATGCAGAACCTCGGTCCCCAGCCAAGACCTGCTGAATCAGAATCCACATCTGAACCAAAGCCTCTCATGTGTGATAAGGTCGGAGAAGCTCCGTTCTGTGGTGGACCGTAAGGCTGGATGTCTATGCTTTATTGCCAGCTCTCTTTTCCCCAGTTGGTGTAAGCTAGATGTTGCAATGCTGAGCTTACCCTGGTAATGGGCTTACCTCCAACAAACTGTATCCTTGGGTGGATCCCGAAGTTCTAGCGATGATCTCACACACCGCCCGAGGACATGTAGTGCTAATGAGAAACGGCAAGGTCAGAATGAGGTCTACGGTCAGAATGAGGTCTACGTGGAGCAGAGTCCACGGGCAGCAGAGACTTCCACATCAAAATGCACCGCAAGACTGAGTGCGGAGAATAAAGGAAACGCTTGTTAAAATCCAAATGCCCTCTGTTTATTTATGAGAAGCTGCTCTCAAAGTACCGATGATAGGTGATATTTCAAGGTCCAATATTTATTTGTGATTTAAATGTCACAAAAGATCAAGAGCAATGCCACGATTAGGTAAGATATTAACATTGGGGGAAGCTGGGTGAAGGGTACGTGTGAACGCTCTGCACTATCTTTGAAACTTCTCTGTCCATAGAAAACTATTCCAAAATTAGAAGTTCATTTTATTTTATTTTTTGGCCATACCTGTGGCATGCGGGAGTTCCGGAGCCAAGGATCAAACCCACAGCACAGCAGTGACAATGCTGGATCTGTGACCCCCTGGCCATCGTGGGGTCACAGAAGTTTATTTTTAAAAAACAGATAAAATTTGGCTTGCAATTTAGGAAAAAGAGCCTCAGAAAAACCTTTTCAAATGATATTATTTAAGGAGCTAAATACAGTAAAAGTGGGAAAAATAGAGCCATGGAAATAAATACCTTTTTACATATTCATCACATTTTTTCACCCAGTGTCATAAGAGTATATTCCTATTTGCTGAGCAAACCCACTAGGGCACAAGGGTATGAAAAAGCCAGAAGAAAAGAATGAGGAGGAATGAGTGATTATAACTGTAGTACCAGAGATTGATAAATATACATTAGCAATATGCAATTACGGCAGAATCTCTGTTAAGCAGTTTGTCTCGTCTCTCCCTCCAAAATATCTACCAGAGGAGATTGGATTAAGATGGCGGAATAGAAGGACTGGAGCTCAACTTCTCTCCCAAATAACAGCAAAAATACAGCCAAATGCCGAGCAACCTTCAACCAAATGGACTGTAAACTTCCAAAAAAGATACTCTGCTCCAGAAGACACAGCGGAGACCACATCAAGAGGTAGGAGGGGCGATTACGCGATAGAAGCAACC
>PVHT020000195.1:9538503-9562936 GCA_004024745.2 Catagonus wagneri
TTATAGCAACATGGATGGACTTAGAAATTATCATGCAAAGTGAAACCAGTCAGACAATTAGACAGCAACACCCAATGATACCGCTTACATGTGGAAACTAAAAAGACACAATGAACCTTCTTACAGAACAGACAATGACTCACAGACTTTGGAAAACCTTGGTTTTTCAAATAAGACAATCTGGGGGGTGGGGGGATGCGCTGGGGATATGGGATACAAAATCTGTAAAATTGACTTGTGATGATTTATGTACACTTATAATTGAAATAAAATCCAGTAATAAAAAAAAAAAGATTAGTCAACAAATTGTGCATGGTATAAACGATTAAAAATTAGTGGAAAAATAAAAATACAAAAATTTCTATAACTAAAGCATCATATAAGGATAAATATCAGATAAATGAAATACATATTTTACATTTGTGTATAACACATACACAGATATATATACACAAACATATATATGTATATAAACATAAATACATAGACATATATATAATAGAAGAAATCACAGACAACTTGTGAGGTCTCAGAGTGTCAAAGACCTTTCAAAGCATCTATCAATATGATCATGTAATTGTTCTTCTTTAGCCTATTAATGTGATGGATTGCATTATTTGACTTTCAAATGTTGAACCAGCCTTGCATACATGGGATAAATCCCACTTGGTTCTGGTTTGATATATAATTCAATTTCTACCTTGTTGAATTAAATTTACTACTATTTTGTTGAGGATTTTTGCATCAATGTTCATAAGAGATACTGGTCTGTGGTTTTCATTTAATGTCTCTATTTGGTTCTGGTGTTAGGGAAATGCTAGTCTCATATGTTTGATTTTATTAAATTTCATTTTCTCTTCTACTGGCTTAGAAATTAAAGCCTACAAAATTTATCATGTATACTTAAACTATAAAATTGATCAGTATCTTAATGTTTCCCAACATACTCAAAGACCTTAGAACACTTAACTCTAATAATTCCTTCCCACCTGGCACACTCTTTTTCTAAAGTATTTAAGACAATATCTTCATATTGTTAATTTATAAGGATAATGCTCATATGCTTTTATAAATGTATATGATCACCATTTGTTGTTGCATCTCAAAACCGTAATTCAGAAAGATACATGCACCTCAATGCTCACTGCAGCACTATTTACAATAGCCAAGACATTGAAGCAATCTAAGTGTCCATTGACAGAGCAATGGATAAAGAAGATGTGGTACATATATAAAATGGAATACTACTCAGCCATAAAAAAGAATGAAGTAATGCCATTTGCAGCAATATGGATGGACCTAGACATTATCACACTAAGTGAAGTAAGACAGAAAAAGACAAACACCATATGATATCACTTAAATGTGGAATTTTAAATAATGATACAAATGAACTTATTTACAAAATAGAAAGACTCCCAGGCTTTGAAAACAAAACTATGGTTACCAAAGGGGATGGGTTGGTGGTGGGGGAGGATTGGGGGTTTGGAATTGGCATATGCACACTATTGTATAGGAGACGGATGGTCAACAGGAACCTGCAGTTTAACACAGGGAATTCTACCCAATATTCTGTGACAACCTATATGAGAAAAGAATCTGAAAAAGAATGGATGTGTGCTTACGTATAACTGAATCACTTCATTGTACAGCAGAAATTACCACAACATTATAAATCAACTATACTTCAATAAAACTTCAAAGAATAAAAAAAAATTAAAGTTTATTCTGAATGTATTTTCCTTCACTCTAAAATAAATCTCTCATGTCTATAGCCATACCACCCTGAACGCACCTGATCTCATCTAAAATAAATCCCTCAGAAACTCCTATGATGTACCCTTGTTGCTGAAGCATAGTTTTGCTGAGAATACAATGCTAGGTTGAGAGCTATTTTCTGCCAACATTTAAAAGATAATCACCATTATTTGGCTCATTCCTCAGAAAATGAAAATGTCTCTTCTCAGTAGCTGTGGTTTTACAACTCTATGTTTGGGAATCGCTTTCTTTTTATTTACTATTCTTGGTATACATGGTGTTTCTTTCATCTGTGAATTCATAATTTTCATCAGTTCTGGCAAGTCTCAGCCATCAAACCTTCAAATATTTCCTCTCCCTCAATGTAGCTGTTCTCTCTGTATGGAACTCCGAGTAGATCTACATTAGCCCTTCTCTCTAGCTTTCATGTCTCTTCTCTCTTATATAGTTTCCAGTTCTTTATTACTCACTTCTTCATACTGGGTAATTTCTTCAGAGTTGGATTCAATTTAACTAAATCTTTCTTCATCTATATCTAATATGCTGCTTAAACATACATAGTTTAATCACTTTTATTGTGAAATACCACACATACACAGAAGTTTGTGTCTTAGTCCATTTGTATTGCTACAACAAAAATACCATAGTCTGGGGGGCTTGTCAACAACAAAACTTCATTGCTTAAAATTCTGGAAGCTGGGAAGTCCAAGATCAAGGTGCTGGCATGTTCAGTGTCTAGTGAGAGCCCCCTTCCTAGTTCACAGATGGCTCTTCTTGCTGTGTCTTCACATGGCAGAGGGACAGGGGGTTCCCTGGGCTCCCCCCTTTTTTTTTTTAATATACAAGCACTAAACCCATTCATGAGGACTCCACCTTCATGACAAAATCACCTCCCCCAAGGCCACACTTCCTAACACCTTCACATTGTGCATTACATTTCAATAATGAATTTTGAGGGAACATAAACATTCAGTTTATAGCAGAGCATAAAACAGAAAATTCAGCAAATTATATAACCATAAGTCAAACATCTGTGTAACTCCCACCCAGGTCCAGAATTAAGACATTACGAGTACTCCAGAAATCTCCACATGTTACTACTTAATCAGACCCCTGCTCCCTCCCCACTACAGGAAACACTTCCCTGCCATATCCTGCAATCACTTCCTCACTTTTATTTATAGTTTTACTACCTATGCATGCATATATCCAGAGTTTCTCATTATAATGATTTTTTTTCATTTCTAAAAGTTCGATTTAGTTCTTTTGAAAATCCGCCTGGATGCTTGTTATTGTTTCCGGCTCCTTGCTCATTGTTATTCCATCTGTAAACAGTTCTGAGCCATACAGTCACCGCAGTCTTTATCTGATAATCCTAATATCTTAAAGTCCTGAGAGTCAACCTCTTCTAGTTGTTTTTGCTGACTCAATTATACTGGCTGGTTTCCTCGTGTATTTAGTAATTTTTTTATGGTGAGATCATATTTATTGCTACTTCCTCTAGCAAAGATGTGTATTGACTTCTGATAGACTCCAGGAGCTACTTATCTGAACTACTTTAATTTATCCACATTTAGGACTAGCATAAATCTGAACATCAGTGAACACAAGCGATATCAGGTCAGTGGCTGCAGATTTACCAGGGAAGACCTCGTTATAGTCATCATCATCATTGTCCTACTTAATATCTTCATGATGTTATTATTCCTCTCACAGGGTTCTGGTTCAGCTCAGGAATTTCAGAGCCAGCACCTCCATTTTTGAGAAGCCCTAGATTTAGTGCCCAATTTTCTCCCCCTACCCAGCCCTGCGACCATAGTAGTGGCACTCATGCCCTGGGTAACTCTAAAATTTGTTTGCTTTCTGCCCAGTTCCCTGGTCTGATCATGCTTACTGTTTTTATTATGATGATCATCCTTTGTCCTTTATAATTTTCCTTCCCTTTATTGGATACTCAGAAAAAGTGTGTCCAGAATCTGGATGTGTTATAGCAATAGGGCTCTCTAGAGCTTCTAGTACCGTCGAGAGCAAAGTTTCCACGTCAAGAATGACTTTTAACGAGTGAAAGGGTAGTAAAAGAAATGCAAATTAAATGCACATTGAGATAACCATTTATCCACATATTAATTCAGCAAATAGAAGTTCAGCAGACTGTGGATGAGAATCTGGGAAACGAAGAACTCCTGTACGTAGCTGTAGAAAACTGGTATCACCTTGAGGGAGAGCAATCTAGCCATTTCTGTCATGATTACAAATAAATATGCCTTTTGACCCAGAAGCGCTACTTTCAATAATTTTTTCTACACATACTAGCGCATGTGAAGCTTATTCATTGCACCATTATTTATAGTAACCAAACAATTGAAAGGATTTATATGCCGATTAAGAAGGAACTATTTTGGAGTTCCCACTGTGGCACAGTGGGTTAAGAATCTACCGGCAGTGGCTCGGGTCACTGTGGAGGTGTGGGTTTGATCCCTGGCCCAGTGCCGTGGGCTAAATCATCCAGCATTGCTACAGCTGTGGCATAGGTTGCAGCTGTGGCTTGGATTCAACGCCTGGCCCAGGAACTTCCATATGCTGTGGGTGCAGCCATAAAACAATGGAATTAAAAAATTAAAAAGAGCGAACTATTTTGATAAATTACAGCACATCCATACAGTAGAATATTGGGTGTTATTTTTACAAATGAGAACATTTTAATACCCTGATCTGAGGAAATAGCCAAGATACATGCTCACTGGAAAGCACAGTAAATTTTATGCTGTGCTTTTTAAATACGTAGTCACACGGTTGTTTGTAGAGCCCTAAAATAATCTTGAAAGGGTACACAAAACATTGTATCAGTGTTGGCTGCCTCCACACTGGGGACTTGGGTGCCTAGAGAAGGAAGGTAAGAGGGATATTTATCGTTGTAAACCCTTTCATAGTTGTCTTTTAAATCACGTGAATATATTACTTTTTTTTAAAAGTGTCAGCTTGTGGCTGGCCTTACCCGGAAGTGCCTAAGAGGGAGTGCCCAAGACAAACTCTGCTTTTTCTTCTCAGTTGTGCCTAAGGCTGTTCTCAGCCCAGGCAGAGAGAGAGTGTGGAAAAATCTGGAAGCCAGGTTGTCCAACAAAGACAGGGCGAGTCAGTGCTGATTCATCATCCCGGAGAGCTGCCTCCTGACCTCGTCAGGTAACTAGTAACAAATCCACTCACTCTTTGTTTTATTGCTTTCTACCCAGAAATTTGGAATGTTACAGATGGTTGTGTTTTGGCAGGAATTTAATGTACACTCAAAGGTACAAAATGCCAGAATCGAAGTCTTCAAAAGCAGCAGTTCCCTCTCTTTCTCTTCCTTAGGGCCTGAGTTTTATGTTTGGTGCTCCTGATGGACACCTTGGACTTGAGACATACTACCAGATAATACCTCTAGACATCGCACTTGGAGGAGCTCCATTTCTAGGTCCACGAACTTCAGAAGGGAAAGGAAATAATTAGGTTTCTTAAGTGAGTACCATCACACAGCAGGCACAGTGCTGGAATTCAAAAACAGAACTAAAAAATTCCAAATTGAAACTAGAAAGTTCAAACCTCAAACTAGGAAGTTCAAAATTCAAACTGAAATTCCACCATGGGAAAAACTCCCAATTCCATCACTTAGTGGTACAACTTTGTTTCTAAAAAATGACCCAGAAATGCAAATGCCACAACAAATTAATCTTTTTTTGGTTTGTTTTTCCTTTGTTTTCTTAGTACAAAATGTTTCCTGAGAAATAACTGTCTCTCGGAATTTGGTGTTCGCCATTCCCACATATGCCTTATGGTTTTACAGTGTGTGTAGGTATTCGTAAACAATACGTAATGCTGTTTTTCAAATTTGAAACACTATGATATTCTGAATCTGCCATTCAAGAGCTTCTATTTTGCATTCACCTTTTTAGGTCGAAGGAAATACGGGCTACTTCCATTTTTTCCCCCTTTCAAAAAATGCTCTAATAGAAATTTTGTACTTTTCTCTCTTTTCACGTGAGGCTCATTGTGTGACCATGGAGACAACTGATGGGAAATAGCATATGACCCTCCTCATCATTTCTAGATAACCAATTTTTCTCAAATATAGTCATCTCACTTCACCCTCTTTGGGGTTTTTGTTTGTTTGTTTTATTTGTTTTGTTGCCTTTTAGGGCCACATCCTGAGAAATGAGAAATTTTATCTCGTTTTTGTTTGTTTGTTTGTTTTTGTTTCTTCTTTTTTGTTTTTTGTTTAGGGCTGCACCCATGGCATATGGAAATCCTCAGGCTAGGGGTCGAACTGGAGCTGCAGCTGCTGGCCTACACCGTAGCCACAGCCACGCAGGATCCAAGCCACATCTGTGACCTATACCACAACTCATGGCAACACCAAATCCTTAACCCACTGAGTGAGGCCAGGGATTGAACCCCTGTCCTCATGGATACTAGTCAAGTTCTTAATTCACTGAGCCATGAGGGGAATTCCCCCACTTTACCCTCTTTGAAACAACCCTCGAGTTTTCCAGGGATGCTTCCTAGCTTAGCTTTGTAAAACAGCAAGAGAAAAAGACATTTTGGATGCAAATACTAACATGGCAAATGAATCTGTAAGCAGATGCTGTCAGCACTTCCCCACCCCCTTACCCCCTCCCTATTAACACTTCGGTGAATATCGGCCAACTCAACTGGCAGGACCTGCATTATTTTTTGCCTGGGAATGTTCTCTGGCTGCCAGACATAATATTGCTGTTGGGGCAGCAATAACAACCAGGACAACCTGGGGGATTTACCTCCCTGGGAAGCTGCCCCAAGCAATGACTGATGGGAATGAGTGCATCAGTACCTTAAGTGCGATAACTCTGAGTCATGTGTTTTATCCACATTTTTGGAGTGCCCAGCAAGATTAAACCACAATTGTCCACAGTAACCATCTGCGTGATATCAAACCCTATATTCGACAATTCTCTGTCACACTTCCCTTCTCTCCTTCCCCAGTGTCCTTAGCCTACCTCTCAAATAAACTACTTGTGCTCAAGCCCTGAGCTGAGAGTCTATTTATGGGGGAACCCAACTGGATTCCAACTAGTTCTCATGTGAATGTGTTCAGATGCTACTAATGCTCACAGGTTTGCAGGAAACTGTCACCAGTTGTAGAGTTTGCCTGTAACTCCACCACAAAAAAAAAAGGTAAAGAAAGCATTTGCTCATTATTCAGAGACAGGATACAATCGATGCTTGCAGCTTGGTTATTGGAGGAGATTAGACAATTCCACCAATGAAGTGTTCCTAGCTGATACACCAGCAGACTTTCCTTTGAAAGCCACACTTTTCATTTCCATTCTCAATATTTTCCAGGGCCAAAGGGCAGGGATTTGTGCAATAAAAATCACCTTATTTGCCCAAGGTTGAAGAAAAGGTCTTTTTAGAGCCTAGGTTTGGGTGTAGCTTTCTGCGGCATTTTCCTCTTTTTTGTTCTAGTTTCCGAAATTGCACAAACAACAGTAGCTCTGTGCATGAACATTAGGTGGCAGTTTTATAAAGTTTTCAAACATTGCACCTTGACCTCCATTTTGTAGAATATTGAAAGCGATTTTTCTAAACATTTATTTTACCAAATTTTAAATAAAAAGAGCATTTGTCGCAATGGGTCCTGCAGAAATAGTGCATAGTGTTGGTTTTCTGTTTCGAGGGTTTTCTAGCTACAATATTGTGAAGTGAGGTTGATCATGTAGTCATGTAAAGGCCAAGGTTATTGCTGTACACTGAATGTTTGTGTCCCCCTAAAATTCATACACTGAAACATTAATTCCCACTGTGATGGTATTTGGAATCTTTGGGAGGTAATTAGGTCATAAGGGCGAGGCCCTCACTGAATGGGATTAGTGCCTTTATAAAAGAGACCGCAAGGAGCTCCCTCACTTCTTCCAGCCATGTGAGGTCACAGCAAAAAGGCAGCCATCTATAAACTAGCAAGTGAGCTCTCACCAGACACTGAATCTGCCAGGACCTTTATTTTGGACTTCCTAGTCTTTGTAACTTTGAGAGATACATTTCCACAGTTTAAGCCATCCAGTCTATGGTATTTTTATTATAGCAGCTATTTTACTATAGCAGCAAGCTAAGGAAGCTAAATTTTACCAGCCTGGAAAGGTTGATAGCACCAAAACATAAGACCTTTAATGCATCACTACGACAAAGTGAACTGTATTCCCTCCTTCCCAAATTCCTAGTTGTAGCCCTCACTCCTGATGGGACTTTATTTGGACACAGAACCTGTAAGGAGCTAATGAAAGTTACAATTAAACAAGGTCATAAGAGTGGGGCCCTAATACAATAAGATTGGTGGCCTTAAAAGAAGAGGAAGTGATCTCTTTCTCACTGTCACATGCACAAAGAAGAAGTCATGGGAGCACACAGCAAGGACATGACACCTACAAGCCAAGAGAAGAGGCCTCAGAGTGAAACCTACCTGACTGGCACCTTGGTATCAGATTTCCAGTTTCTAGAACTATCAAGAAATAAATGTGTGTTGTTGAAACTCCCTGATCTATGCTATTTCGCCAGCAGTAGTCCTGGCAGACTAAGACAACCAAAAGTTCACGTCCCACTTTTCACAATGATGGGAACAGTTTTGTGGCTACAGGCAGGGCTGCATGTCTCATTGGAGTGCTGGATTAACTGACTTGTGAAGACCTGTCTTCAAATTCAAGGGTTCGTTTCATTGCATTTATTAAGGCATGGGCCTCACTGATTGGTATTACAAAGTTCATACTTAAAAGTTCACTTTCTAAAGTAAGTGTGAGTTGAATATTATATACCTGGCTTTGCAGTCACGGCTCAGAGTCCCTTGGCTACTGTTTTTGTGTGTGTGTGTGTGTGTGTGTGTGTGTGTGTGTGTGTGTGACAGGAAAGTTATTTCATTTCTCAAGTATAGCATCCTCATATGTAAACCAGGCATAATCAGAGTACTCAAGCCATTGAGTTGTTGGAACAGTAAATGATGTTCCCATAGAATTCTGTAACTGGTCCCTCTGGGATGGGCAGGAGGCCGCTGTAATTTGTGAATAAGTTTTAAGCATTTGTTTTAATTTTATTATTATTATTTTATGGCTGCAACCACAGCTTATGGACGTTCCCAGGCCAGGGACCAAATCTGAGCCACAGCTTCAACCTATACCACAGCTGCGGCAACACCGGATCCTTTAACCCACTGCACCAGGCCAGGGATTGAACCCGTGCCTCTGCGGTGACCCTGAGCTGCTGCAGTTGAATCCCTGACCTATTGCATCGCAATGGGAACGCCTGTAACTTGTGAATCTTATAGCCAAAAGCAAAGAGGCAAAGTTGAGCTTCGAGAGAATTTTTTCTAACTACCTTAAGTCCCATTAATTTTTTTTTTTTTGTATTTTTGCCTTTTCTAGGGCCGCACCCACAGCATATGAAGGTTCCCAGGCTAGGGGTCTAACAGGAGCTGTAGCCGCCGGCCTTCGCCACAGCCACAGCAGCGCGGGATCCGAGCCGCGTCTGCGACCTACACCACAGTTCACGGCCACACCGGATCCTTAACCCACTGAGCAAGGCCAGGGATCGAACCTGCAACCTCATGGTTCCTAGTCCCATTAATGTTAAGAAAAACTGGAATATACAAGAATACAAAAAATAAAATGAAGCAGTCTCCTATCACCTGGAGGGAAGCAACAGCTATCACTTAATTATGCACATGTTGTGGCCCCCAATTTTTACACAAAAACTGGAATTCATTAAGAATACCATTCTTAAGCTGCATCATAACTAAAAGTTTCAGGAAAAGTGCCTCACCTCACTGAAGGGTCTTGAAAACGTGTTTGTTTATATGACTGGCTGCCACTACTTCTAATGAAGGTACATGATTTATTTCACCAATTTAGCCAGTTTCCTAGGCCTTTGGATTTCTCTTTTCCCAAAGTTCAGTGCTTTCGGTGACATTCTCTGATGATACACCTTCGTGATGGACACCTCTGTTCCCTTCGCCCAGATTCCTAGACGAGCAATCACTCGTTCAAATGAAACGATAAGAACACTTTTAAAACTCTCGATACCTGTGCCAAATGGTCCTCCCCAAAGTCTGCTCCAATCTGCACAGTGATTCTTGGTACGAGGGGGCGTCTGAAGACATGAAATATTTAATCACCTGACCAAGAGTTACTGCGGCTGCTCTGAGAGGCTTGATCACACAACCCAGCCTTATGTTCAGTTTGGTTTAAAAGTGTGCTTCAATACACTTAGGAATTCTAACGTGTCTTGGTTCTCGGGGCGGGGGGTGGGGGGGCTAATGGACAAACTAAGAAGTTTAAGGCAGGAATACCAAGTGTAGTCCTGCAATTACTGTTAAAAACCTGTTATGACTGCTAGGTCCTAGAGGGCACAGGCCACTCTGATTTGTCTCTTCCTCTTGAGGACTTGCCCCCAGCTAGGGTGTCTTCCCTCCCGGGATTGCACTGACGGGTTGCGCTAGTTGCGCGCCTACATCCAAGGTGCTGAATTAATTCCTATGTTCACTTTCTTTCATTCGGCACTTAATAGGCGCCTATCATGTGCCAAATAACTCCGCAAGGACCAAAATGCAAAGTCCAGAGGCCTTCACGATGAAGGTAACTGTCAAACTACTCAAAAAATGAGGACTTCCAACCTTTAACTCAAAAGACTGTCATATAACAAAGGAAGAAAGACGAACGGCAAAAAAAAAAAAAAGTCCAAAAGGCTATTTCTGGTAGTGATGGCAGGCTGATCAGCTATACCAAACCACCTGTGCTCCCAGCGCCCCTAACATGTTCCCTGTGGGACAGACAGCACCCCAGTCCTGGCCCCTCCAGCCTTCTCCCCACCTCCACGCCTTCTCTTTAGATGCTCCCCAAAGTGCTCTTTTCTGATACTAAAAAATCCACAGTGGTTTCAGCTGCTCGAGTGTCTACGTTTCACAGTATCTGACAAGGTGGCCTGCCCGCAGCTGCCTGGGCAGCAGAAGTCCTTCAGTTTCCTGCAAGATGACAGACTCTTCATCTGCTTTCCTGCTGTCGATTCTGCCACCCCTGCCCAGCACCCTGGTCTCCTGCAGGTCGCTCACCCTCGGGTCCGCACACTTCTGTCCTCTTTCGGCTTGCCCGTGTGGAGCCGCCGTTTTTTCTTTGCTGCTTCTAACCCATGAAAGTACCTACAGAAATTCCAGAGAGAGGTCTCTGTGTTTCAGGAAGCCCTCAATTAGACATTACAATTGCTGCATATGGAAATCCAAAAGAGGGTTTCAAAAAAAAAAAAAAATCCCAGACATGTCATCCTACATAACGACCTTATTTTTCAGCTGCGATGCATGTGATCGGGAGATTTTTGCCATTGATCTTGAGGCCACACTTGCTTGTGGCCATTTTCGGCTCCCAAGAAGCTAAAGATCACGAGCACAAGGCTGCTGACCGTGTTCTCTCCCTGTCCCTCCAGAAGTAGCTGTAATTCCCATGAAGGAAGCAGAACTATTAGGTCCCTAATTCAATGATATTTTTGTTCATCTTCTGCGGATTTACACAACGCCTCTCCGCTCTGTTCCTTTTTGTAGTTCTCATCTCTCTTCGTACCAGCACACAGATGTCTACTTTCTACCAAATAAGTTGACTGAAATGAAAGAGACCATTTATTCACACTGATAACACAAGGAGAAGAAAATAACTGCTTCTACACTGTGCCAGGCCTAGCAGCATCAAAACCACACGCTCTACGACAGTTTGAGCTGGACAGTTCTTTGTTCCGGGGGATTGACTTGTACATTGAAAGATGTTTATTAGCAGCAACCTTGGCCTCTACTAGAAGCCATCAGTACCTCCCCAAAAGCCTTGACAATGAAAAATGCCTCCAGAGTCCAAATATCCCCTGGGGGACAAAAGTCATCCTAAGTTGGGAACCGTTGGTCTATGCTCCATGGAACCTGAATGTTCCCAAAGGAACGTAAGCTGGGAAGAAGCCACCCTTTGTTTACTCTCCACGAGCTGAGTGTCAATTATCTTGACTCTAAAGATCGATTAAGGCTCATCAAGCTAAGATATCTATATATAGTGTCTTACAAACATAAGGCTGTTTATAAGCTTATGCGTATCTAGGGACTTTGAGGACAACAAAGTGGTTGAGACTGACTGCTCTCACCACTGAATAGAATGACAGGACAAATGAGAAATTGTACACAGAAGTGGACATCACCCAACCAGCTGTTTAAACTCCTAGGACCTATGTAGTCCCAGAGGAAAAAAGGAAACACTGATGAGTAACTTGGGCCAGCACAGGCTACGCGGGTCGGCCACAGCGGGGAAGGATATGCAACGGAATCAGATTAATGTTGGCCTATCAGACTCGCTCAGACTCCTCTTCAAAAATGGATTGAGGGCATTTTGGGAGACACGGAGAGAGCAGTCAGGAGGCCACTGGAGTAGTTCGGCTAAGGGACAGCGCTGCCCTAGGTTGCACTATTCTCGGCCGCATGGCATCTAACAAGAGTAGCTGGAGAATCAGAACACACAGGTGAGCGTAAGCTCTAGAATTTCTTGGCTCTGTGGTCATCTGGGGTAAGACATTTCATCTCTCTAAGGCATTGGTTCGAGGCTCTACCAGATTAAGGGACTAGAGTTCTACTGTCTAAGGGCCCCTCCCATCCTCCTCCCTCCCCGCCTCCCTCTCCCCAAAAGCTGTGGGCTTGAAAATAGGCCGGTGCAGATGAGTGAAGGACTAAGCACTGCTCCGCGCCCCTATTGTCTCAAAGCAGAATGAGAAGGAGCGTGGATGCCAGCCAGCCTCGGGGTTGGCGCCCCCAGCAGGAGAAAGCCAACAGAGCACCTCCCTGCCTGCTTTGGAACCCCAAGCAGGAGGCCAGTGTTTCCGAGGCCAAAGAAGCTCTGAAAGAAGGTTCCGATCCTCTCTAACAGCCAAGTCCAGAGCAGGCAGGCAAACATAAGCCTGGACACACTGACAGCTCACTTACACAGGACAAATTGCCTCCCTGGATTATCAGCAAAACTCTTCAGCTTTATTCTGACCGGACAACATCTGAATCAGTCTCTGGGGTTAGGGGCTGCCCTGATTGACTGGCTTAGACCGGAATCACCCCGACCAGTGACGGAGGCCAGGAAGCTGAGACAGGTTTAATCCAGTCAGAGCACCACGGTGAAGCTTGGAGTGGCGTCACTGCTGCCCACTGAGAGCCCCTAAGCACGGAGTAGAGCAGAATGGGTACCGGGGAGCCTGCCGCGAGGCTCCCTATAAATGTCCATAGACGGAGTAAAAGAGAAAACCGTCAAAAGAGAGGACCTGGTAAAGCATATAGGGCTGACCCAGAAGGTTCATTTCAAATGTGCATCCAGTTCTCTCTCCCTTGTACTCATGCGGCTCACGTGGTTGTGTACCTGCATGAAGTGTACCTGCAGGCAGTGTACCTGCAGGCAGCATCCTAATGGCATTAACGTATGTACCCTCAGCTCACAATACCCAACGCTCTGATATCTACAAATACACAATTTTTTTCAACTCCACAGGTGGTGCAAACAGCACTGTAGTGTTAGCACCAAACCCAGACAAAGGCCTCTGAACTTGTGTGAGGCCACGCCTCGCAGGCAGAACCTCAATGGATTCCATTTTTTTTTTTTTTTTTTTACCTAGATGCTGATCTCATCCATTACCTGTGAATGCCTCATACTTTATCACCAGAGGGTGTCCTTATCAATGAATAAATCACAACGTTCCATTAAGCAAACATCAACTTTGAGACTATTTTATGTTGCTCTATTAAGACGGTCCTATCGAAAAAAGGATATTTGAAACTTAAAAGAAAAGCAATCTTCTAAAACGAATTCTCCTAATCATTTAACCGTTTGACTCTGTAAGAATAAAGCACACATAAATCTGTTTTTTTCGGGTAACAAATGCAAGAACTGGTAACAATCCCTGCGATAGTCCAAGAGACTTTTCTCATGTAAGTCCGTGTTTCCCAACGTCACTTACTCATCATGCTTGCAAGAGAAGTTTTAAAAATACTGCTCCTCTGGTCCCACCCTGAAATTCATACTTAACATCTCTGAAGTCGATGAAGGAATCTGCATTCCTTAAATGTCTCTTTGAGAGATGCTATTATTATTCACAAAGATTTGCTTTGGCTCCCTCCCTCCCTGCCCCCCCCCGGGGTGGGGGAGAAGAACCACACTTTCCAGATCCCACCATCAACCTGCACCACGTGACTCGCCCTGGCCAGTGAAACTGAGTCCGGCTCTCTTCCATTCCTGCCTCGACAAGGAGGAGTATGCCAGCTAGAGGTTACTCTCGTCACCTTGGTGTCACAGTGAACACCGCAGGGCGCACAACTAGGGCTGACCCACAACCAACTCCGATCGCGAGCGAGGACTCTGTGCCGTGGTAGGTCACGAGATTTGGGGACCAACTGTTAGGGCGGTGTGGCCAGTCCTCTTAGGACTCAGCCATTCCCGGAAGTGATCCTGATAGAGAAGCATGACTGAGCATCGCCGGCGTAAACGTACTCAGACGTCACACGGACACAAGTGTCTGCATGAGCAGCGTTCATAAGACAAAATACCAGAGTCCTGGGACAGTGCTCTTTCTCCAGGCTTGGAGATTTCTGGGTGACACACGACAATTCTCACGAACCAACTTTCCACGAAAAACTCTACTCCTCACTGCTAGTTACCTCTCCGCTCCCCACGCCCCGACTCCCGCCTCCCCCCAAAATCTGTGAAAACACGATGTCCTTCTCTGAGGCCGTGTTCAGTTCCCTTTGAATATGAATTAATTCTTCGTGGTTTTATAAGGAATTTAAAAGTGAATGGAAGCAATTATTCCCTGCATTGCCTCCCTCACATCCCCGCAGAAATGGGCCTTTCCAGACTCCAAATTCCCCCCGAAGAAGGAGACAGGAGAATTCAGCCTCATTTTGACCAATATGTTGGCTGGAGAACTAGGCTGAAAGGTATTTTTTAAAGGCTAATCTCTTTCAGTTATTTAATAGCTGTATTTTAATAAACAACTGCTTCATGAAAGTCATTGACAAACTGAACTATCCTTGGTGAAAGCAAAAAGAGACTTGTATCTCTTTAGCAGAAAAAAAAAAAAAGCACTTTACCTTCACAAGAGTTTGAACAGAGACACATGGATCGATTCAAAATCATCGGCACACTTGGAAACGCATGAACTTAGATCCCCCGTGCGGCCATCTCTCTGGGCAGGATGTCAAGGTCAGTGCAGTAGCAGAGGGCAATGAAATAGCGGTGCTGCCAGCAAAAACACAACGCCAAGCGGCATGACTCATACTGCCTCCCCAGCTTCCTTCCTCCACCCTCCCTCCCCACTGGTGACCTTGACTCTGGTACCTCCCTATTTTGCTCTTGTGAGAGCTCCGGGACACACTCAACCTGCCACCAGCAGCTTTGGGCATTGCTGTTTACAGATGTCCCGGGAATGATTCTGCTTCTTGACCCATAGAAGGGCAGGCTGTGAGGACCACGGTGGGGCCCAAGAGGTGGATCATCCTGGGCTGCAGAGAAGGGTCCCCAGTGGAACCTGTGCTTCTAGCAAATCCTTAAAAAGGCAGCAAACGGTGGATCAGATCCTCAGTGGACTCAAGTTTCATAGCAAATAACGCAGCAGAGGATTTCCACTGCAAACGAAACCACGTTTACCTTTGCCCAGACGATGAGTGCTCCCCTTAAATGTATAGACTTACACCCCAAAAGTTGGAGCCAGAGGCCCCTCTTCTCAGAACGCAAAGTGGGAAGTGGCCGTTGTTTTCAGCATGATATATACACAGGACCCCCGCCCCAAGCATCCTTCTCATGAATTCCAGAACCTTTTGTGCTGCGCAGTCCACACTACATTTCGGGTCCACCGATGGTACCACATTGTGAATCTCATTCATTAAACTGAAAAATAATATCGGAGAATTCTTCACGGATTCTGCATCTCCTTCAGCCTGAAAACAACGCTTATTTGTTCCAATTTCAGCAGTTCCCCATCTCGCTGTCCCTCGTCCTAGTCTGGGTTGGATGGATCAACCCTGACATGCTTGCGATAAAAATCAAACATAAATTGGCTGATGGGGCCTCCGGCGCTCGCCTCACTCACCACAGCGAGGAGTCTTCCCTTGCAAAAGGTCAGAGATTCCCTGACCACGGAAACACAGAGAAGCTCATCACAAATTCATTATCTGAAGCTTTTATCAAGAAATGCATGTTTCCAGGCTCATTCAAGCACCACTTAAATATTAAAGGGATAAAAGGAGGCCGGAAAAGGAAAAAGGTGTGGGGGGGTAACCTCTGACTGGTACAAAAAAAGAGCAACTCCTAGAAATTTCAAAGAAAATGTTAAAATGGCCAGAAAAGACCGAATTTAACTACACGCGTGTTTTTTTATTCTTAAGATTCCTTCCAGGGATTTTGTGAGTTGGTTGGACTTCGATATTCGTGCAAAGCAGCAAGAGTCCTCCAGTTGTTCCTGGCTATTTCTCATTGGCAAGCATGACGAGGGATGCAGGAAGAAGAAAGAAAAACATCCGTGTCTTTAGCTCTCAAGGAATTTCCATTAAATGAAATTTAAACCAATAACAAAAACGGAAGTTAGCGGGATTGGTACTGCTCTTTACCTTCCTTGGACTTAAATTAGATGCTAATTAGGTCAGATTTCTCAGAGCTGGGGGTGCCTTTCTACCCTTAAATAATAAGAGGTCTGTTTCTACCTGCACACAATGTGGGTGTAAGAATGTACACAGAAATTTCTGTCATCAAAGGCTTAACCGGACATGCAGGACTCATAAAGGGCAGAAAAGCATGCTGTAAATGTTAGACTTTCCGAACTTGAAACAAATTTGAGTTACGGGATTTCCAGCTCTGGGGCAGGAATGTGACAGATGGGGGTGCCTGAGTGACTTTCCTGCGTGGGGAGCAAAGCATTGCTTTGCGGTGTTGTAACGCGGCGCCAGGGGTAAGTGCAGGGTGAAAACTGAGGCGGTGGTGGGGTTTCGGCAAAGAAATCTAATCACAAGCGACACTGTATGCTAAGCATCCCATCCTTCCAACTCTTCTTAATAGAATACATCAGACAAAATACATCAATTAAAATAATGTAACAAAACACGGAGGAGAGGAGGAAAGAGAAAATTGCTTGTGGTACTTCAAAGGTACCACGTGGCCCCCAAATTCCCCAGAGGATTTCCTGTATGGTAAAAATGCATCGTGAGCAAACATGTTTTCCAGCTGCAAAGGCCAAATGCAAAGACTGATTAAGAGGACTCGGTTCTAGCTCTTCAAATAAAACCCCAGGTGTTTACTTCAATGACTGCCTGGAAGAGACAAGTACAAATGGATGCTTAGAAATGAGACAAAAGGAGCTTAACTGCGAAGTAAAAAGCCTCCATCCAGAATTGACTTGAGTCCCCAGCATAGGAGATGCGAGTTCGACACGGTGTCCGGCTCCAATTGCCCGGTCCCTACTGGGGGGAAACACCCCCACTTCTCACCCCACCCTGTACCTCCAAATCCGGCTCTTTCGAAATTCAGTTATGCATACTTCAGGGAAAAAAAGGAACCTTAAGTCACATTTGACGGTGATGAAATTTTCTTCCACAAAAGAGACTTTTCTCAGTGTGCTATTAATTTAAAAGGCATCTGGCTAAGCCATTTATAAAGGTGCAGCCTCCAAGGAAAAAAAAAAATGAAGAAAGGGGATTCACTTTTCTTGAACACTGCTATTAAGGAAATAGCTTCTCTTTGCTTGCAAAGATGGGGATTTCCGTCAAAAAAAAATCTGCTGTGCCCGTTTTTTTTCTTTTTCTTTTTTTTTTTTTTTGGTTTTGTTTTTGTTTTAAAGCCTTTCCAAGAGAATAGGCTAAAAGGAATGCAAATGTTGGGCCTTATTAACATTGCGGGGGACGACAAGGTTCTGGAAACAAGAACTACGAAAACTGTGACTTTCCACAGGCTGGCCAGGAACACCGTAGTAATTTTATCAAGTGATGAAAGGCTCTGGAGAGACAACCAAAGTAGCAAGGCGGAGATGTGGGCATTTCGTTTCATTAAGGGGGTAATTAAATCTAGGGTTGGGATCATGGCCGAGCTGGGCTGACAGGTGGTGTGGAAACGAATCCTTATTATTTTGACAAGCAAGTGACTTGACCATGTCATTGTGAATCTAGGGTCTGCCCTATAAACTGTGACGTACTAGGAAGTTCACAGTCGAGGCCAGTGATTTATTCCAAATGAAAGACTTGGCTTTTCTTTTGATCAGCAAAGATAGTCAGGATCATAAATCAGATAATTCAACTTTCAACTAGGGCTGTGACGGTGGATATGCTGACGGAAACTTCAGAGAGAGCTAGAGCGGCCACTGGGTCCAGCCCTTTGTCTCCAGAAGTAAATGGCTAACAGTTTTTGACGCCTTCTTTTTTTTCTTCTACTCCTTCTCCTTTTTTTTTGGTCTCTTTTATGTTTTCCTAGAGCTCATTTTCCAAACTTTAGATAGTTATTTTGGTAGCTTCTTTATATTTGGCATTTCTTTTTTTGATCTATTCAAGCTTGATTTTTAAGATCACCCTTGTGATATTGAACAGACATTGCCTGAGCTCTTATTTGCTAGCCCCTGCCTTTGAACTCCTTATGGTGCTAAGGAGTATTTCTATGTCTTTTTTTTTTTTTTCCTTTTTATGGCCACACCTGTAGCATATGGGTGTTCCCAGGACAGGGGTCAAATCGGAGCTGCAGCTGAGGCCTACACCACCACCGCGGCAACACCGGATCTGGGCTGCATCTGTGACCTATGCCGAAGATTGCAGCCATGCAGGATCCTTAACCCACTAAGCGAAGCCAGGGATCAAACCTGACTCCTCACAGAAACAACGTCAGGTCCTTAACCGGCTGAGACAAACGGGAACTCCTATTTTTTTTTTATTTAATTTCATTGGGGTATAGTTGACCTACAATGTTGTATTAGTTTCAGGTGTACAGCAAAGTAAATCAGTCACACCTATAAATAGATCCTTTCTTTTTTTGCCATATAGATTATTATAAATTATGGAGATTTGTCCTGTGCTATATAGTATGTTCTCATTAATCACCTATTTTATACAGTAGTGTGTAGGTTTTTCCCACCCAATTCTTCCCTCCCCTCAACAGTTTCACCTACGGTAAACAGAAAATGGGTTTTGAAATTGAAATTGGAGGTATTTTTATTTGCCACAACTGGGAGGGGATGCTCCTAAAATCCAGTGGCAAGAGGCCAGGGATGCTGCCATTTAACAAGGCAACGTGTCTGAGAATTCAACACAATTTTGACACTATCTACCTGGAGACAATATCAGATTTCACAGCTAAAGAGATCAGTCCCACAAGACCGCCCTCCACTTCAGAGAGCAATCACAAGCCCAGGTTGCTACCTGTCCTTCTGAATGATCACCTACAGCTGTTTTGTTTATTTATTAATTTTTTCTTTTTTGGCCACACTGCAGCATGTGGACTTCCTGGGCCAGGGATCAGATCTGAGCCACAGCTGGGACCCAAGCCGCAGCTTTGGCAATGCAGGATTCTTAACTCACTGTGCCAATCTCACTGTGCTGGTCCAGGGATTGAACCTGTGTCACAGCACTGTCAAGATGAGGCCATCCCCGTTGCGCCACAGTGAGAACTCCATTCATCTGTAATTACAGGTTCCAATGACGCCCTCAACTCAGGATGCTAATCTAATTAAACTTCAAAGTTTCTGCACAGCAAAGGAAACCCTAAACAAAACAAAAAGACAGCCCACAGAATGGGAGAAAATATTTGCAAATGAATCCACTGACAAGGGATTAATCTCCAACATTTACAAACACCTCCTACAGCTCAATACCAAAAAAACAAACAACCCCATCCAAAAATGGGCAGAGGATCTCAACAGACAATTCTCCAAAGAAGACATACAGATGGCCAAAAAACCCATGAAAAGATGTTCAACATCACTCCTCATTAGAGAAATGCAAATCAAAACCACTACGAGGTACCACCTTACGCCAGCCAGAATGGCCATCATCAAAAAGTCTACAAACAATAAGGGCTGGAGAGGGTGTGGAGAAAAAGGAATCCTATTACACTGTTGGTGGGAATGCAAACTGGTGCAGCCACTGTGGAAAACAGTATGGAGATTCCTCAGAAAACTCAAAATAGAATTACCATTGGATCCAGCAATCCCACTCCTGGGCATCTATCCAGAGGAAACCATGACTCGAACATGTACTCCAGTGTTCATTGCAGCCCTCTAGACAAGAGCCAAGTCATGGAAACAACCTAAATGCCCATCGACAGAGGAGTGGATAGGGAAGATGTGGTACATATACACAATGGAGTATTACTCAGCCATTAAAAGGAACAAAATAACATTTACAGCAGCATAGATGGACCTAGAAATTATCATGCGAGGTGAAGCCAGTCAGACAATTAGACAGCAACATCCAATGCTACCACTTACATGTGGAAACTAAAAAAAGGACACACACAGGGAAAAAAAAGGACACAATGAACTTCTTTGCAGAATAGATAATGACTCACAGACTTCGGAAAACCTATGGTTTCCAAATGAGACAATCTAGGGGGCGGGGGGATGCACTGAGAGTTTGGGATGGACATGCTATAAAACTGAGTTGTGATGATTTTTGTACACCTATAATTGTAATAAAATTCATTTTGTAATGGGAAAAAAAAATAAACTCCAAGTTGTCACCTGTTCTGATCAACTGGCTATAAATCAGAAGTTCCCATGATCCATTCCTTGGGTTTGATTAATTTGCTAGAGTAGCTCACAGACCTCAGGAACCCATTTACTCACTAGATTACCAACTTATTATTAAGACTATTAATAGATAAAAATCAACAACCAGATGAAGAGAGATAGAGGGTGAATTTCTGAACAAAGGAGCTTCTACCCTTGTGGAGTTTAGGGCCTAGTAGGGTGGCATGTGGAAGCGTTCTGGTTCCCCAACCTGGAAGCCCTCTGAAACCCCCCCTTTTGAATTTTTATGGAGGATTCCTTACTTAAGCATTGTAAAAAATAATAATAATAAACAGAAACCTCAATTCAATAGACTGGGAGAAGAGAAGAGGGAGTTCTCATGCCCTGAGAACTTGTGAAATCCCCAAATTTAATTTCCTTAAAACCGAGTTAGACTAAATAGCTCAGATTTCCTAAACCAAGTAGAATGCTTGTTTCAATTGATACTCTGAGCCTTCCCAATGTTATTGGGAATCTAAAATTGCCTCTTGGCATGTATCCGAAAAAGACAAAAACTCTAATTCAAAAAGATACATGCACCCCGATGTTCATAGTAGCATTATTTACCATAGCCAAGACATGGAAACAACGTAAGTGTCCATGGACAGATGAATGGATAAAGAAGACATGGTATATTTATGCAATAGGATATAACTCAGCCATACAAAAGAATGAAAGAATGCCTTTTGCAGCAATGTGGATAGACCAAGAGATTATCATGCTAAGTGAAAGACAAATATAATATGATATCAAATATCACCTATACATGGAACCTAAAAAAATGATATGAAGGAACTTATCTACAGAACAGACACTCACAAAGAAAACAATCTTACAGCTAAATTACTAAAGAGGAAAAGGGGGAGGAGGGACAAATTGGGAATTTGGGATTAACAGACATACACACCACTATATATAAGATATATAAACAACAAAGACCTACTTACAGCACAGGGAACTGTATTCAATATCTTGTAATAACCTATAATAGAAAAGAATCTGAAGAATACATATATAATACACATATATACGTGCACGTACATATATGTATGTATGATGAATTACTTTGTTGTAAACCTGAATCAACTATACTTCAATAAAAAACATAAATTAATCTAAATAAATAAATAAAAGTAAGCTTAGAGATGGGATTAAGATGGCAGAGTAGAAGGGCTGAAGCTTAACTTCTCTCATAAAAGCAAAAAATTACAACCAACTGCTGAGTGCCCTTCAACCAAATAGATGGCAAACTATCAAAAAAGATAGTTTAGCAGACAAAGAGGAGGCCACATCAAGACAATATGAGGGGTGATTATGCAATATAAACAACCCCATAGCCACAGGTGGGCAGCCCACAGACTGGAAAGTCACTGTATCACAGAGACTCACTTACAGGAGTGAGAGTTCTGAGCCCCAGGTCAGGTTCCCACTCCTGGGGATCTGATACTGGGAGAAGGAGCCCCCAGGGCATTTGGTACTGAGGGCCAGTGGGGCTTGAGCACAGGAGCTCCACGAGGCTGGGGAAAACAGAGACCCCATTCTTGAAAGTAACACACAGGCTTTCATGTGCACTGGGTCCCAGGGCAAAGCAGAGATTCCATGGGAATCTGGGTCAGACCTGACTGTGGTTCTTGGAGGATCTCCTGGGAGAACAGGACGTGACTATGGCTTGCTGTGGAGGAAGGACATTGGAGGGAAAGGTCTTGAGAATAATCATCAGTGCTGCTCCTCTAGAGGTGGTCATTTTGAAAAAATCTGGCCCCACCCATCAGCGCTCAGAAGCCCCAGGCCAAATAATAACCCAGGTGGGATCACAGCCCCACCTATCAGCAAATAGGACTGCCTAAAGATGCCCCCAGGCACCCAACTGTCTCTAATCTCACCCAGAGACAAAGTCCCACCCACCAGAGGGATAAGAATCAGCTCCACCTACCAGTGGGTGGGCACCAGTCCCTCCCATCAGGAAGCCTACAGCAAGACCCCCTACCAACTTCAGCCATAAGGGGGAGGGGGCGGACACCAAAAGCAAGAGAGGCTACAACTATATTGCCTGCAAAAAGGAGACCACACCAAAAATCTATACAAAATGAAAAGGTAGAATTATGATTCAGATAAGGGAGCAAGAAAAAAAAAAAAAAACAACCAAGTGATCTGGAGGTTATCAACCTCCATGGAAAAGACTTTAGACTGATGACAGTGAAGATGATTCAAGATCTTGGAAGGACCTGTACTCTGAAAATGAAAAGATGCTGATGAAAGAAATCAAAGATGACACAAACAGATGGAAAGACATACCATGCTCTTGGATTGGAAGAATCAATATTGTCAAAATGACTATACTATCCAAGGCAATCTACAGATTCAATGCAATCCCTAACAAATTACCAAGGATATTTTTCACAGAACTAGAACAAAATATTTTAAAGTTTGTTGGAAGCCAAAGCCATCCTGAGAAAGAAAAATGGAGCTGGACAAAAGAAGCTCCCTGATTCCAGCCTATACTACAAAGCTACAGTCATCAGAACAGTATGGTACTGGCACAAAAACAGAAATACAGATCAGTGGAACAGCATAGAAAGCCCAGAATTAAACCCATGCACCTACAGTCAACTAATCTATGACAAAGGAGACAAGAATATACAACGGAGGAAAAATAGCCTGTTCAATAAGTGGTGCTGGGAAAACCAGACAGCCACAAGTAAAAGAATGAAATTAGAACACTTCCTAATGCCAAACACAAAAATAAACTCAAAATGGATTAAAGACCTCAATATAAGACCAGATACTATAAAACTCTTAGAGGAAAACATAGGCCAAACACTCCCCAACATAAACCACAGCAATATCTTCTCAGATCCACCTCCTAGAGTAATGACAATAAAAACAAACAAATGGGACTTAATTAAATTGAAAAGTTCCTGCACAGCCAAGGAAACCCTAAACAAAACAAAAAGACACCTCACAGAATGGGAGAAAATATTTGCAAATCAAGTGACTGACAAGGGATTAATCTCCAAAATTTATAAACACCTCCTGCAGCTCAATACCCAAAAAACAATCCCATCAAAAAATGGGCAGAAGATCTAAACAGACAATTCTCCAAAGAAGACATACAGATGGCCAAAAAACACATAAAAAGATCTTCAACATTGCCAATTATTAGAGAAATGCAAATCAAAACTACTATAAGGCACTACCTTACACTGGCCAGAATGGCCATCATCAAAGAGTCTACAAACGATAAATGCTGGAGAGGGTGAGGAAAAAAAGGAACCCTATTACACTGCTGGTGGGAATTTTGGTGCAACCACTATGGAAAACATTCTGCAGATTCCTCAAAAAACTAAAAATAGAATTATCATTTGATCCAGCAACCCCACTCCTGGGCAGCTATCCAGAGAAAAACATGACTCAACAGTGTTCATTGCAGCACTCTATACAATAGCCAAGATGTATAAACAACCTAAATGTCCATCGACAGAGGAGTGGATAAAGATGTAGTACATATACACAATGGAATATTACTCAGCCATAAAAAAGGAATGAAATAATGGCATTTGCAGCAACATGGATGGACCTAGAAATTACCATGCTAAGTGAAGTTCATCAGACAGTGAGACACAAATGTCATATGCTATCACTTATATGTGGAAGCTTAAAAAAAAAAAGGGGGGGAGTTCCCGTCGTGGCGCAGTGGTTAACGAATCCGACTAGGAACCATGAGGTTGCGGGTTCGATCCCTGCCCTTGCTCAGTGGGTTAACGATCCGGCGTTGCCGTGAGCTGTGGTGTAGGTTGCAGACGCGGCTCGGATCCTGCGTTGCTGTGGCTGCGGCGCAGGCCAGTGGCCACAGCTCCGATTAGACCCC
>PVHT020000195.1:9563036-9575498 GCA_004024745.2 Catagonus wagneri
AAAGTAAGCTTTCTATGGATCCAGAAGCTAAACCCTTATTTTCTTGTATTTCCTGGACTAAAACTGAACCGTGAGCCATAGTCAAAGATTTTCCCAAAGTAACTGAAGATCCTCACAGATGTGCTGAGGAATTTAACACAGTTACTTAAACTTATCAGTGGTTTCTCTGACGTATATCAGCTAGTTCAGATCCATGTCAGTAAAGGAGAACCCAGCACTGGATGAAAACCTTTAATTGGGAAAGTCCAGAAAAGTCTCTAGAATACAACTGGGAGACCAGCCCGCTAATGTAGTATATATTTAGTCTCAGTAATCACTAGGCAACTTCATGGAGCAGTTCCTAGGGCTTCTCCAAAGACTGTTGATTGCAACAAAGCTCAGGCTTACACACAAAAATCTGGTGAACCTGTTCATGACTATGACAAGCAACTCCAGACTGCTTTTAAGGAAAAATCTGGTCTTCCTTGAGATGTTGATTCCATTTGAATAGCTTTCAACTCTGTGTCTATTAATGGGCTGAACCAGGACCTTTCCCTTCTAGTAAAAAGGACCAGGATGGAACGGCAAACTATGTTCACTCCAGATTTAGTTCATCTGGCAAACCAGCTCTCTCACACTCTACAAGAGTCACCGCCAAGGAAGATGGCCAACATTCTTAATCTTCAACTCCAGCAAATGAAGTTTCCTAAATGAAACCAAAACCCTCCTAGTTTCTATGATTATTGCAGAGAGAAAAGAGATGTTTACAAATTTAAGCAATTTAGGTGCCTCCAGAGCTCTCACCTCCTCTCCAGCATCCTCCCAATTCTCAAAAATGGGGGGCTTCCCAATCCCTCCTCTTAACTGACTTGGGGGAATGTTTCTCCAGATTGGGGATGAATTGCCTGGTTCTGATGGCAAAGCCACATTCCAGGTGCTCAGCACCACTACCCTGAAACAGGCCTTGCCCTGAAATACCAACAAGGGATCAGAGAGCGAGGGTCTCTAATGAACCTCAAGAGGTTCCTGTCTCTGAACTTATTCCCTTATATTTAAGCCTTGTGAGGGCTACAGGCCCTTTTCTCCTTAGTTCCTCTGCCCCTATACATTTATTAGGCTGAGACTTCTTAGAGAAGTGTCACACTAGAACTTCTTCCTCCCAAAAGGAGGAAATAATTCTAGAAATTTACAGCAATGATCAAAGTAACCCACCAGATGCATTCAATGACCCTTTGACATCTTTGATTTGTTTTATCTCTCATGGAAACAAAGCAGATTCTGGAAACACTGATCATTTGTCATTACTGAATCAGCTACCACGTTTCCTGTGGGCAAAATCTCTAACAGACACTGGTAAAATCCACAGAGCAACTCCAATCAAAATTCAAATAGATCCCTCAAAACTTCTTCCCATAATTAATCAATACCCTGTAAGTAAAGAACCCCTTCAAGATATAAAGGCCATCATAGACTATTAAAAGGCTCAAGGCCTCATTATCACTTGTACCAGCCACTGTAACACTGCCATTTTACCAGTAAGAAAACATAAGGTGCCAAGCATGGAGGTTTGTCCAGGACCTCCAAGCAAAAAACACTATTAATCCTTGACACTCTGTTGTTCCCAACCCTCATATGTTACTGACATCCACGGCCGTGGAAAATAAATTCTTTACCATAACTGAATTAAGTAGCATATTCTTTAGTATTCCAGCTGATGAAGTTAGCCAACACCTTCTGCCTTCACTTGAGAGCAAAAACAATTCAGTGAGGGTCATACTGAGAGTGTTTCTTATTTCTCAAAAATCATGAAGGCTGGTCCGGATGACAAAAAGTTCCCTAGAGCTTCTACTTTGTTGCAATGTGTGGACCATTTGCTTCTTTGCTGTCCTTAAGCCTCCTCAGAGGAAGCCAGTATCCACTTGCTAAAGCTTTCAGCTTTAAAGGGACGTAACACTGTCAAAGAAAAATTGTAGTTTGCCAAAACTCAGGTTCACTATTTGGGGCATCTATATCAGAACAAGGGCTACACCTACATCCAGAAAGACTTCATGGTGTCCTAAGTATTTGAAAACCCGAAACTCAGCACTAACTGCAAGGTTTTCTCTGGCTAACTGGTTTTTACCAAAACTGAACTCCAAATTTCCCTCGTACGGCCAAATCTCTGTGAATTTTACTCAACAGTAACAATCCAGACCCAATTTTATGGGAAGAATCGAATGGCATAGGCATCAAGGCCTTAAAGTAGAGTTTGATGAACCCACCCACCCTTGGGCATCCCAATTATCAGATCCCCTTTTTCCTTTTTCTATATGAGAAGGAAGGGAATGCGCTTGGAGTATTCACCCCAAAACACAGGGCCCACCATGAACCCATAGGGTAATATGGTCGGCAACTGAACCCCATAACATGGCGATACGTCCCCTTGCCTCAGAGCTGTTATGACCACTGCTCTTTTGGTTAAAGCATTGCCGAAAATCAGGTGGGATCCCCTTTAACTATTTTTGTACCTTATGCAGGAAAAGATGTCCCGAGTTCTCACCACAGTCAACATTTCTCAGCCAGGAGCCTCACCTCCTATGAAGTCTTTTTTTAATTGCTCCTCACATCACCCTTTTACACTGTAATAACCTTAACCCAACTACTTTCCTCCCTTGTGTCACCAGTGAAACATCTCAGGACTTCTTAACACTGACAGCCTACCTCCTGACTCTTCATGATGATCTACAGGAAATTCCACTGGGTAACAGTGACTTCTCATAGGTCACTGATGGCTCTTATTTAAAATGTGACAATAGTAAATACTGTGTTAGGTATAGCATCACAATTCCTTTTGATGTTGTTAAGGCAGCATGTTTACCCATGGCTAGTGTGGCCCAAGAAGCTGAATTATACACTCTTACATGGGCTTATACTTTAGCCAGACAAAACTGCCAATATTTATACCAACAGTATATACGCTTTCAGAGTAGCTCATGATTTGGGAATGTTGTGGAAGCAATGTGGTTTCCTTACTTCTGGTGGATATAAAATTTAAAATGGCCACCACATTCAGGAATTAAAGAATGCGATACTTTTATGTCCTGTTTAGTTATTATTAAGATTCCAGGGCATTCTAATCTTGACTTTCTGGAAGCTAAGGGAAGTCATTCTGCTGACATTTCTGCAAGGAATGCTGCCCTTAAAGGGACCAACAGCAGCCAAACCTCTGTCATGGCCCAAAGAGATATTTCCCCAAATGATAACCTAGAAAACTGGCTAGCCCCAACAATTTGCCTCAGAAAAGGAAAAACAAGATTGGAAATTTAGCAATTGTGGGTTTGACAAAAAGGAGAAGCTCTGGTTGGAACCAAGTAACAATTCAGTCCTATCAGAGACTCTAAAATTTCTACTCCTCACCACCATATCTGCATTAAACCTTTGTTCTACTGACAAAATGATAGCTTTCATGACTCCTTGTTGGTGGGGAAACATTAACAAGGCCACAAAAATTGCCTACCTCATTTGTCTCACTTGTCTGAAGTACAACCCAGGGAAGTCTCTTTGTGCTGCTCGCAGACATTTTAAACTTTACAGTACATTTTAAGTCTGGCAAAGTGATTTAACACAACTTCTTCCACCTAATGGATATAAATGCTTTAGTTTTGGTCTGTATGTTTTCACACTGCACTGAAGTCTCACTTGCAGAAAGCCTACTCTGCCCCTTCTGTGGCTAAAGTCCTTTCGGAAAAGATTATCCCTACCTGAAGAACTCCCCTCAAATTTCACAGTGATCAAGGAACCTGTTTTTACTGGCCAGGTGCTTCGACAAGTCTGTGCTGTTCGGCTGGTTTTATAACACTTTCATCGTGCTTACCATCCGCAATCTTGGGCTTCACTGACCACACCAATAGCGTTATTAAGACTCAAACTGGCAAAATCTATAGAGGCGCTACAAGCACCTTAGTCACAAGCATTGCCCTCAGTCCTTCTAAATCTCAGATCCAGCCCTTTTGGAACTCATAAACTCTTACCCTTTGAAACAGTCATAGGATGCCCAGCGCACTCAGCTCCTGCTTCTCTTGACCCACAACTAATAAAAGAAGAGATACTCCAATAATGAAAAGGCTTAATTCCTTTTAGTAAAAAATAACAATGCTTTAGGAGAACAATCTTTTCACGGTGTGCCCTCAGGAGAAGCCCTTAAGCATCACACTTTGCAACCTGGAGATTTTGTCTATTGGAAAATAAGAGTACCAGGAGAGGTGTCTTCCACCTTGCTGGAAAGGCCCTTATCAAGTACTGCTAACCAAACCATGTGCTGCCAGACTCCAGGGAACAGAAGCTTGGATTCACATGACACACCTAAATTGAGTTCCAAACCCTGACTGGATCTGCACATCACTTGATGACCCGAGAGCAAACATTTTCCAGAATTGAAGCAGATGAAATTTTCCCCAAATATCCAGCTCAGGCCTGTTAGAAGTTTGCCGTCAAATCTGTGATGATGACTTAACACTTCAAATGATCTTCAGTGTCCCTGATCTTGATAATATATGGACTTTAAATAAAAATTACCTGAGAGGAGTGCCCCTCGTGGCTCAGTGGTTAACAAATCTGACTAAGAACGATGAGGTTGCGGGTTCGATCCCTGGCCTCGCTCAGTGGGTTAAGGATCCGGCGTTGCTGTGAGCGGTGGTGTAGGTTGCAGACGCGACTCGGATCCCGCGTTGCTGTGGCTGTGGCGAAGGCCGGCGGCTACAGCTCCAAATAGACCTCTAGCCTGGGAACCTCCATATGCCGCAGGTGCGGCTCTACATAAAGGCAAAAAGGCAAAAAAAAAAAATTACCTGAGAGTTCTCCTTCCTACTCTTCCATATAACTCATAAATGTGAATTTAATGGGTTTCCAATCTGTACTTTACCTCCAACATCAGATACTACATCCAGGAAATGTCCTTCCTGACAGTGAGAAAAAAAAAAAATCCTGTGGAGCTGGAAAACCTGACTCTTGATCATCGATACTTTCAGAGAAAGTGCCTGATCAAAAGGGGAAAATGCAAAAAATTAATAAACAGAAATCTCAATTAAATAGAGTTGGGAGACCAGAAGTGGGAGCTCTTATATTCTGTGACAATAGCAGAGCACAACACAAAGAAGAAGGACTCCTCTTCTTTCCTGGCAACCTCCTTTTCCTCCCTATGAAATTATTTTCCTTCCCTTGCCTTCCACACAGATTGCTGTTGTTGCAGACCCTGAATTACAATTCTCTGCTGATCCCAAATCTTTGCTAGAGAACGCAAAGATTTGGGGTCATCTTTGCTAGAGAAATATCTGGTAGTCTATTTGTTTCAGATCAGCATACAGTTGATTAACTCATTGGCCATTGGTGACTGATTCAACCCCCATTCCCTCTCTCCTCCCCAGAGGTCAGAGGGTGGGACTGAAATTTCCAACCCTTTAATCAAGGTTGATTCCCCTAGAAACCAGCCTTCAGCATTAGGTGCTTTCAAAAGTTACATCATTAATATAAACCCAATTGTGGTGGAAAGGGGCTTATTATGAATAGCAAGATACCCATTTCTCCTCTATGGTTCTGAAGTATTTTCTGGAACTGAGGACAAGCGACCAAATATAACAAAAGATGCTTCCATTTTCTTTTCACTCAGGAATTCCAAGGGTTTGGGGTGCTGTGAGCTAGGAACTATAGATAAAGACACACACACACACACACACACACACATATATACGTGAAATATACTTTAGTCATCTGGATGACCAAACATACATTTTATAGGTATAGATATCGATATATAGATATAGATAGACAGATAGATAGATAATTTGTGCACAGTACAGGAGTTCCCATTGTGGTTCAGTGATAACGAACCCAACTAGTATCCATGAGGATGCAGGTTCAATCCCTGGCCTCACTCAATGGGTTAAGGATCCGGCATTGCTGTGAGCTATGGTGTAGGTCACAGGCCTGGCTCAGATCCAGCATTGCTGAGGTTGTCACATAGGTCAGCAGGTGCAGCTCCGACTCCACCCCTAGCCTGAGAAACTCCATATGCCGCAGGTGCAGCCCCAAAAAGAGAAGAAAAAATCCAAATGCATAGAACAGCTTCCACCACAAAGAATTATCTGGCCCCAAAGTTTGAAAGTGCTAAGGTTGTGAATCTTGGCCTAAAGAATAATTTAGAATTATTTAGAATTATTTATGGGGGAAATTCGAATATGGTTTAAGAGCAATATGCAAAGTCAAGCAATCGATTTCTAAGCAGGTATTTGTCAGGGTTCAGGCAGAAAACAGAAAGCCAACTGAACTGACAGCCAAGTGATGCTATCGTGCGCCCCCTGGGCTTTCTGTAATACGTTTCACGCACAGCAGCTCCCTCAGTCTTATTACTCACGGGTAGCACCTCCCTGTCTTTGTTGCAAGACTGCCCTGAGACTACTGAAACCTGCTTGGCTTGCAAAAGAAGAGTCAGGGGCATAGCAGAATGCACCTCACCTTGGGGTTGCTCTTCACCAATGACTCATGGATGTAAGAACAGAAGGCCCCCAGGTCACTTGCCCTTTAGCTAACTCCTCTGAAGTATGGAGGCTCCAGAGCGGCCCTGCAGGGAGCTTGGGTAGACACCACATCTGTGATGGCCCCATCAGCCTGGGCCCGCATCCCCCCTCTGCCCTAGGATGGGTTTTTCCTCAAACCCACCTTTACAGGAATCCTTATGTCTGACTCCACCTCTGGGGAACCTAACCCAAGACAGAGACGACTTATAAGGGTGGAAGAGAAGTCTTCAAGGCCAGTGCCATGTCCCCACCTCCTGACCCTGATCGCCCTCCCAGCAGAGGTTCTGGGAAAGAATAATGAGAAAGCAGCTGGATGGACTGTGGGGAGGGCTCTCCGACCACAGGGAAGTGAGTCAGCCACGAGCAGGAGCAGTCCAGCCACAGGGGGCAAACTGGAGAAGTTACAAGCTTTGGAGGTCACCAGGAGATGGCGTTTTGAAGGCCCAGGGGCCCCTAGCCAGCCCAGCAGCCGCTGAGTGGAGGGGGCCGCAGAACACAGGCTCAGCCGCAGATGCCATGTGCTGGGAAGAACAGCCATGCCCAGGACAGGAGAACTAAACTGTGGGAGGGAGCCAGCATCCCCGCACGCACACTCATCTGGGCGCTCCCAGGAGCAGCGATCACAGCATTTTTTCTTTGCACGCTCTAGCACCCAGCACAGGGTCAAGCCATGGTCAATGCCCAGTGGATGTACGTCGAGTGAACTAATTAATTGTCAGGGACCAACCTCAGAGTAGCTGACATGGTGCCTCCCCCCTCCGATCCCCACCTCCTGCTGTTGACGTTTTGTGTAATTGTCCCGAGTATTATTATGCTTACCTCTGAAAGTGAGACCATGCGTAATCATTAAGCAAATCCATTTCACTTATCTTTACCAGTCAAGTTGTTTTAATTGTTGCTCCAAAAGACTTGTATGTCCTCCAAGCACCATGTAGCCTAAAGAATAAGATGTTTGTCTGAGTTGTTTTCTAGGAACTTGGAGTCAGCTGTGTCTAGGTTTTTGGGGGGGTTGAGGGTTTTTTGAGGTGGGGTGTTTTTTTTTTGGCCTTTTATGGGCACACCCATGGCATATGGAAGTTCCCAGTCTAGGGGTCAAATCAGAGCTGCACCTGAGGCCTACACCACAGCCACAACAACGCCAGATCCCAGCCACATGTGCTCAGACCTGAGATGCTGACCTACACTGCATCTCACAGCAACGCAGAATCCTTAACCCACTGAGTGAGGTCAGGGATCGAACCTGCATCCTCATGGATACTAGTTGGATTCATAACCCGCTAAGCCACAACAGGAACTCAAGCTGTGTCTAGTTTGAGCTGAACTGGTTAAGACTGGCTAGGACCACCAACCCTTCACCTGGGCACGCGTGCGTCTGCTCAGTGAGCAATGACATTTTGACTCGACCAAAAACCCCACTCTCAAGTCATGCTGAGCACCTCCACTTTGGAAAAACGGGGAGGCCTGTGGCTTAGTTACGCCTGCGCACAATGACAATTACTGTACCTATATGCTAATCGCCTTTCTCCATGCTCCCCACCTCTCCGACCACACGGCTTCTGAAACCCAAGCAGGACCCTGTGGGCCTCCTGGGCCCAGAAACCTGCCTGTGTCCATTTTTTGTTTGTAGGAAATTGGCCTTATTCAGGCTCCACGACCTCCTGCGAGTTCCAAAGGGCAGGTTCAAAAAGTTACCGATTGGGGAGGGGAGCAGATGCAGGGACCAGGGAGGAGCAGGCAAGAAACAACAGTGCAGCCTTGGCACAGGGTCCTGGTTCCTCCTCAAGGAATATGCCTGGCAATATCTTTGATCGCTTCTGCAGAACTCAAACCCCCGCCAAGTGAATTTCAGAAAGGAGGAAATCCACCAGAACCAGTCCTGGGGCCCCTCGACATAGAGAACAGACCTGTGGTTGCCAAGGCGGGAGGGAGTGGGACGGACGGGGAGTCTGGGGCGAGCAGATGCAAACTAGGACTTTTAGAACGGATAAGCAATGAGGTCCTACTGTACAGCACAGGGAATTACATCCAATCTCTTGGGAAAGAACATGATGGAAGATAACATGAGAAAAAGAATAAAAATATATATATACACATATATCTATATATATGACTGGGTCACTTGGCTGTACAGCAGAAATTGGCATGATGCTGTAAATTAACTATACTTTAGTTAAAAAAAAAAAAAATACAGCAGCTTTGAAAAAGAATGCAAGCGTGATCTACCCGGATTCTTATCGGCGGCCCTATTTTCCACTCTTCGAGTTATAAGACCACTTCCTCTTCTCTCCCAAAGAAAGGCACGGTGGTCTTGAGGGCATCAAATTAGCCTGCTGGGGCCTCCTTTGCCTCACAAAGCAATAAAGCTCTGTTTTTTCTCCTCCGCCCCAAACTCCGTCTCCGCGTTTCCCTTCTGCACCAGTGGGCAGAGGCCGAGTGTCGGCACCACTTCATCGGTCGTTAGCCCAGAGTCTCCTTCAGAGAGCTGGGTCTGAGCCGCGTCTTCCCGTCTCCTCCCCTGGCTGCCAGCACGCTGGCTTGCTGTTAGGTTAAGCAAGACGAAGCGAGCTCCATAGCCCAAGCAGTCTGTCCCTCTTTTTATCATCGCATATATTCAGCATCCCAAAACTCTGCTGAAGAATCAGAGATGAAGGCCACGGCTGCTGCCTTTATCAGAATTTACTTGGCTAAGAGTTCCATTTTAAAGACGTCTAAAATGGCAGAAGTTGAAAATGGTACTAACACTGGGTAAGCTCCATCTTTCGCTGGACTGGTTTTGCCTTGACCTTTGAACTCACAACGTGTCATCCTTGTGTATCCAGAGCTAGCACTGGGTAGGTTTTTTTTTTTATTATTATTTCTTTTCATTTTTCTAAAAAAAAAAATGGAGGCATTTCAAATTTCTGTAATGGGGGTCATTATACACTTTTAAGACTCGAATAGCCCCACTGCCTTCTGGTTGGCTGTTGAAAAACACAAAGGGTTGGCAGAGTTTAGGCGAATTGCTCACATTTGGGGTTTTTATGTATAATTTTTAAACATATGAAAGACAAAATAAGGTGCAAAACCCCTTTCCTAAAAGGCCCCATCTGCTGCAAGGAAAAATATTGTTATCATGTGTGAAAATTCAACGACATGGTTAAGGGGGAAATCAGAGCATAATCTAAAAGTAAAAAAGATCACATGTTACCTTAAATGCCATCTCTTATTCTATCTCCTCCGGTTCATTCTGGCGTAAGATACACATTGCAGGCCCTCAGCTCTCTGCGGCCGTGGCACCAAGTTGAGCATTTGTTTTTAATCACGGAAGACCTGATTTTCATTCATTTAAAGCCGAAGGTAACCACGAACTTATGTGGGAGTTCAAAGTCAGGCTAGAGATGCCCTAGGCCCGCCCCCTAGAGAATCTGGTTGGTCTGGACTTGGGCTCGTGGTGAATTGCTTTCACGTGCCCAGTGTCCACTGGTTGATGCTGCCTCGGGCTGCCAGAGAGCTCTGCCAGGGCGCTGAGGCCAGCTAACCCGGGGCCTGGCCTTGGAGGCCTCTGCTCATTTGGTGTTTCCAACGCGAAAAGGTCTCTGCTTCGCTCCTGAATCTATTCTTTTGACCCGCCCTCAGGGGAGGCGGCGGGATTCGGAAAGACACACAGTGACTTACACGTCACCAAGTTAAGAGATTTGTCAGAGATCGCAAATGCAGACTGAGTTTAAGGTCATCTTCACAATATTCATGCAGAAGAGCCGTTTTCCATCTCAACACAATGCAGAGTCTAGAGTGAAGTTTTCGTCTTAGGGGGAAAAGGTGTAGTATTTAACGGCACCACCAGTTAGCCAATTGCTCAAAACAGGTAGTTCCCAACCTTCCAAGCCCATGGAGTGCAGAGTTCTGTTGATTCAACAATCCTTCTTTCCTGGGAGTTCCCACTGTGGCTCAGCAGTAATGAACGTGACTAGTATCCATGAGGACGCGGGTTCAATCCCTGGCCCCACCCAGTGGGTTAAGGATCTGGCGTTGCTGTGAGCTGTGCTGTAGGTCACAGCTGCATCTTGGATCTGGCGTGGCTGTGGCTGTGGCGTACGCCAGCAGCTGCAGTTCCGATTGGACCCCTAGCCTGGGAACCTCCATGTGCTGTGCGTGCAGCCCTAAAAAAGCAAAAAAAAAGCGAAAAAAAGAAAAACTTTCTTTCCTATTGGGCTACTACTGACTGAACGCACAAGAATATTTAGGCTACATATGTTCTGAAATTCAATATAAAATATATCCCTGTGTTTGCATCACTCCATTAATTCAAGAAAAAAGCACATTACTGTTATTTTTTACCTGACGTTTCCCACCTCAAACCCATTCCCTTTGCCAAGGTACCTCATCCTCTATACTACTGATATTTGGGACGGGATAAGTGGTTGCTGTGGGAGGCTGTCCTGTGCATTCTAGAATGTTCATCAGCATCTCTGGCTTCGACCCATTAAAACTCCAATAGCATGTCCTCTGACAAGAAAACCAAAAATGTTTGCAGATATGGCCAAATGTCCCCAGAAGCCAATGTCACCCTTGTTTGAGAACCACTACTCTAGAGGTACATCTTATCCTGAATTTTGGTGGTTTTTTTTTTTTTTTTTTTGGTCTTTTAAGGGACACACCCATGGCATATGGAAATTCCCAGGCTAGGGGTCTAATCGGAGCTGTAGCCGCGGCCTAAACCACAGCCACAGCAACGCGGGATCTGAGCGGCGTCTGTGACCTTCACTGTAGGTCACAGCAATGCCTGATCCTTAACCCACTGGGTGGGGCCAGGGATCAAACCTGCGTCTAGATACTAATCAGGCTGATACTAATCAGGATACTAATCAGGTTGGCTACTGCTGACCCACAACAGGAATTCCTCATCCTTCATCCTGAATTTTGTGTTTGTTGCTTACAGTTTTTAATCACCTATATTTGTATAAATGTTACTTAGGTTTGCTCTTTTTTTCTTTTTTTAGGGCCCCACCTATGGCATATGGAAGTTCCCAGGCTAGAAGGTGAATCAGAGCCGCAACTGAGGCCTATACCACTGCCACAGCAACACCAGATCTGAGCCCCATCTGTGACCTACGCCATAGCCTTTGGCAACACCAGATCCTTAACCCACTGAGTGAGGCCAGAGATCAAACCCACAGCCTCATGGACACTAGCTGGGTTCTTAACCCACTGAGCCACAATGGGAACTCCCCAGCTTTGCATTTTAAAATTCTTATAAATCTAAGTCTTTAGAAAAATATATACAAAGCTTACAATTAAGGGAAAAGGGCACACTGAATCTATTGATCAACTGGTAGACAACGGATATCTTTACAATCCTGAGTTTTTGGCCCTTTAAAAAGAAAACTGAAAGACAACTTGCAGAATGGAGGAAAATTGTCTCAAATGATGCAACTGACAAGGGCTTAATCTCTAAAATATACAAACAACTGATGCAGCTTAACCGCAAAAAAAGCCAACAACCCCATAGAAAAATGGGCAAAGGACCTGAATAGACATTTCTCCAAAGAAGATATACAGATGGCCAACAAACACATGAAAAAATGCTCAACATCATTGATGATTAGAGAAATGCAAATCAAAGCTACCATGAGATACCACCGCACACCAGTCAGAATGGCCATCATTAACAAGTCCACAAACAACAAATGCTGGAGGGGGTGTGGAGAAAAGGGAACCCTCCTGCACTGTTGGTGGGAATGTAAGCTGGTACAACCACTATGGAAGACAGTGTGGAGGTACCTTAGAAAACTCTACATAGAACTACCATATGACCCAGCAATCCCACTCTTGGGCATATATCCAGACAAAAATTTCCTGGAGAAAGACACTTGCACACGCATGTTCACTGCAGCACTATTCACAATAGCCAAGACATGGAAACAACCCAAATGTCCATCGACAGATGACTGGA
>PVHT020000195.1:9575598-9638535 GCA_004024745.2 Catagonus wagneri
ATTCGGCCATAAAAAAAGGATAAAATAATGTCATTCGCAGCAACATGAATGGAATTAGAAACCCTCATACTGAGTGAAGCAAGTCAGAAGGAGAAAGACAGATGCCATATGATATCTCTTATAACTAGAGTCTAATATACTGCACAAATGAACCTCTCAACAGAAAAGAAAATCACGAACTTGGGGAAGAGACTTGTGGTTGCCAAGTGGGTGGGGGAGGGGGTGGGAGGGAATGGGGTTTACTAGTGCTTCAGTGATGGAAAAGCAAGGAGATCCAGTACAGGGAACTACGTCTAATCACATGTGACAAATCCATATATGTACATGTAACTGGGTCACCACACGGTGCAGTTTGAAAATTTGACAGAAATCTATAAACCAGCTATAATGCAAAAAGAAAAAAAAGAAAATATGTTTACACCATTTTTAACAGTAAAAATAAATAAATAAATAAAATATGCCCCCAAACACTCTGACACTCCCTTCAAAAGACAGAAACTGTTTCTCCTTCCCTTGAGTGTGGGCTTGACTTAGTGACTTGTTTCAGATAAATAGAAGAAAGCAGAAGTGACTTCAGAGACTCTGTCTTTATTGGCTCTCTCGCTCCAGGACAAGCCAGCTGTCACTTTGCCATCTGGAAAGACCTGTGTGGTGAGGAACTGCCGCCTCTAGCCAACAGTTCAGGACTGATGCTTCCTGCAAACAGCTGTGTAAGTGAGCTTGGCCATGGACCCTCTGCCCTGATCAAGCTCTCAGATCACTTCGTTCTCCAACTGATATCCCGACTACAACCTCACAAAAGACCCCGAGCCAGAACCACACAGCTAATCTGCTCCTGAAACCTGAACTACAGGAACTGTGAGATAATAAATGTTTGTTTTTATACGCCTTATTTTTATTACCACTTAGACTGACTGTGGGGTAATTTGTAATATACCAAGAGATAACTAATGCATGTGTTCATTTCTATGAATATGATGTGACTCTTCATTTTATTAACCTTCTTTAATGACATCAACAACTCTTTATTATTTCCATAAAGCTTTGCATAAATTATTCCTAAATGCTTTAAAATGATGATGCTGTTGTAATTTTCTTCTTTTCTGTTTGTTCCTGGTGAAAAGAAACAGCATTAATTTTGTGTGTTTAATTTGAATTCAGCATTTCTAAACATTTATCTGCAAATGATCTGGAGTTTTCTATGTAGACAAGCACATTATCTGTGAATAATGAGAGTTCTTTTTTTCAAGTCCTATAATAATTTTGCTGTCCAGTATCTCTAATACAACGATAAACAGAACTACTGACGGCAAGATATTTTCTTACACATGATTTTATGTTTTTGTACAACACCATTCATTTTAAAAAACCACCCACCACCACCAAAAAGAAACTCTGTACATTTGTATATGTTTTTAGGAACATGAAAAACAAGTTTGGAAAAATGCACTGGTGAAGAGGTTGCCAATCTCCTCCCTTTCAGCCATTCTCTCCTTCATCTTTATCGCTAGTTTTCTACCTACGCATCTTGCCACTCAGAAGAAAATACTGCATTTCCCAGCCTCATTTACTACGACTGTGATCATCGAATTTAGTTTCAGCCAATAAGATGTAGGCAAGACTGTGGGCTTAAAGGGAGATGACTCAGAAGGGAGGGATTCCTCTACCTCTTTATTTCCTTTCCCTGTCTTCCTTCTTCTGGCATCAGTGTGTCTCTGTTGGCTGGAGCTCCAACAGCCATTTTTGGATCATGAGATGACTTTGAGGGTGGCAGCTATGAACTAGCATAGTGGAACAGAGAGACAAAAGCCAGAGTTCCTGATGACACCATGAAGCCACTATAGTAGCCCTAGACATCCTACTTCTAGACATCTTTTGGGTGAGAGAGAAGTAGGTTGTCTTTTTTTTTTTAAGATTTTTAATTTTTTCCATTATACTTGATTTACAGTGTTGTGTCAATTTCTACTGTACAGCAAAGTGACCCAGTCTCACACACACGTGTGCACACACACACACATATATATTCTTTTTCTCACGTTATCCTCCATCAGGTTCCATCACAAGTGACTAGATATAGTTCCCTGTGCCATACAGCAGGATCTCATTGCTTATCCACTCCAAGCACCTATTAACCCCAAACTCCCAGTCCATCCCACTCCCTCCTCCTCCCCCTTGGCAACCACAAGTCTGTTTTCCAAATCCATGATTTTCTTTTCTGTGGAAAGGTTCATTTGTGCCACATATTAGATTCCAGATATAGGTAATACCATATGGTATCTGTCTTTCTTTTTCTGACTCACTTCACTTAGTATGAGAATCTCTAGTTCCATCCATGTTGCTGCAAATGGCATGATTTTGTTCTTTTTTATGGCTGCATAGTATTCCATTATGAATACATATCACATCTTCTTAATCCATGCATCTGTCGATGGACATTTAGCCTAAAGAAGATGTGGTACATACATACAATGGAATATTACTCAACCATAAAAAGGATGAAATACTGCCATTTGCAAAAACATGAATGGACGTAGAGATTCTCGCACTGAGTGAAGTAAGTCAGGAGGAGAAAGAAAAATACTATATGATATCACTTATATGTGGAATCTAAAATATAACACAAATGAACTTATCTAAGAAACAGAAACAGACTCACAGACACAGAGAATGGACTTGTGGTTGCCAAAGGAAAGAAAGGATGAGAGGAGGGAAGGAGTAGGAGTTTGGGATTGGCAGATGCAAACTATTATGTATAGGATGCATAAACAACAAGGTCCTACTATGTAGCACAGGGAACTACATTCAATAGCCTGTGATAAACCATAATAGAAAACAATATGAAAAAGAATATTTTGATATGTATAACTGAATCCTTTTGCTATACGGTAGAAATTAACACACTGTAAATCAACTACACTTCAGTAAAATAGATTTGAAAAAAAAAAATCTTGCATCCCTGAACAATATTTAACTCACCATCTCAAGTCAAATAAACTAATGGCAAAGCTAACAGTGCCAGATTGTGTTCTTCGTATAGATGTCACTTATGAAAACAAGAATAATATTTCTTGTAAGGTAACAGGTAAGCACATTTTTTGGCTGTACCGAAAGGACTATTTTTTAAAAACATTCTGGCTCAAAGGAGAATGAATTAGATACTCATCTTTTTAGCAACACAGCTGGATTAAAAGTAACTTCTTTCTGATTTAAGACTGGGAACATCATTTTGATATCCAGTTGTGAAATATATTGTGCCTTTAGGATTCAAGGGTTTCGTGAGAATCTCAAAATGGTTGTCTCCAGAGGAGCCTCAAAACATGCCGTCCCCAACATGGTGCCTTTGTAATCTATATGGTGCACATCTGATCCCTCCTCATCGCTTACAACCCCACCACCCACTTAGACCGTGAGTTCTTCAAGAGACACATCTCCTATAATGCGATAGACATCTTAGCTTCTGCATGGTTCCACAATTAAACCCATACTTTAAATAAAATTAGCTTAATGAACAGATATATTAATTCCCATTTCTCAGGGATGCATTCTGAGCATATAAACCCTTTGCTCTTGTCTTTTCCCAAAGCTTTACCTTAAACAGAATGGTTATTTATTTAAGGGTTCACATAGAGAACCATCTGTGGATATATTAAGATGACAGTCTCAGGCATTTTCTGTTAATCCGTTGGAATGATGTCTTATGCCAGAGTAAGAATTGGCCTGGGAATTGGAAGACCTGGCTTCTAGAACCAGCGTTGTCATCTATCAAATACAGGTAAAATGTAGTGCCTCAATCTTATCTGTAACTTGGGCGATACTTGAAGAATTTTTATGGCCCTAAAACAATTCTATGGTTTCTTATTGTTCTCTGTGAACCTGTGACCCTTTGTCATTCAAGGGACTCTCTCCACTCGTAGGTCCCCCAAGCTGCCTGCTTCCTTTCTGATGTAACAAATATTCCTGTCTGTGTTGTACTAAATACCAAGAGCTTTCGCAGCAAGCAATTGATTTTCATAACAATGCTTCCCAGAACATATCTTTCTCCATATTTTTTTGGCCATGCCCACGGCATGTAGAAGTCCCTGGGCCAGGGATTGAACCTGAGCCACAGCAGTGACATGCTGGGTCCTTAACCCACTGAGCCACCAGGGAACTCCTTCTCCCCATTTTAGTGATGAGGACACTGAGGTTCAGAGAAGTTCCATGACTAATAAGTAGACTATCAAGTCTTGGACCCACATCTTTTGACTACAAGTCCAGTGTTATCTTCCCTACCCTACAATGTCAGGAAAGGACCTAGGAGGACATTTTTTGTGTGATTTTGTGCAAGATGAACAAGGATACAAATTAGAATATTCATTACCAGACTGTGACCTGATCTCCAGAGAAAGGCTGGGGGCCTCAATTGTCATGATGACTTGGGCTAAGAGCTGGTCTCTGGAAGTGAAAAGATGATGATGCTTGGATTCTCGTAGCCTGCATTTGGTTATATTTTCAATGAAATTAGAGATCATGTACAACTGTGCAGAAGATCAAACAAAAGTACTCTTGAATCTCTAGGCAGAAGGACACCGATGCCCCAACACCTGAGCCTGCTTATGATAACCTTGGGAGGCTAATTCAGAACCGAAGAATACGGTCCTTTGAATGAGCCGCCCGACTTCAGCTCTCCTCCCTCCATCTCCCCCTCTTCTCCTGCTCCCCAGGCAGCCTGTCCAAACAGAAGTCTGACATTTCTTTCAGAATTGCTCTCCATGGGAGCTCTCCTCAAGGGATTATCAATTTTCCTGAAGCTTTGAAAGGAACTCCGTTAAATAGATGTCCACCTCTTTTTCATCCCTATTTCTTCAGGCTCTTTTGTCCTCATCATTGTTATTGATGATCCCTGGGATTTGAGTTGAATAAGATCTAAGACCACAAACCGGGCCCCTGATGTGAAGCAGCAGAGCCCTCACTTGCCACTGTTTACAGTCACCCAACTAGTGGGGCCTTTGAGCTATTTCTTTCAAATAGATATGTTTATTATGGGCCCGTGGCATGATGTTCAGAGAGAGAGCTTTTCTTAGTCGCTGGGAAAAGGAAAGGCAATGGGGGAGGTCACCACCATCTGTGAGGAATAACTGAGGAAATGAATTTCATAGCAAATTTATACAACAGTAATGACCATGAAGCCATTTCAGCTATAAGAACATAGCCAACTTGAAAATGAAATGAAATGAAAATAATGAGGGTAGTAATGAAGATGAACTACGCTTCAAATATCTCAAGTTCAGATGCTTTGTGGTTTCAAAATCCGACTGGTTAACTCTCATTCTGACCTGATCTTGTGCAGGCCTCTAAAAAAATGAGAGAACTCACATTTCCCAAACATCTACAACGTGTCAGCCAAATGAAAGAACACAGGAATTTACATCTGTAAGTGTGTTAGGGACAGGGCGGGCTTCACATGTCTTCTTCAGGAAGACCAGTTGGTGCCTCCCTCAAGATTGCAACTAACTAAAAAAAAAAAAAATTGCAACTAACTAATATTTTTGGCCTTGAGACAGTCACTTATTCTTTCTGATCCTCAGTTGCCCCACATGTAAAATCAATGTAGATATAGAACTACCATATGACCCAGCAATCGCACTCCTGGGCATATATCCAGACAAAACTTTCACTGAAAAAGATACATGCACCCGTGTTCATCACAGCACTATTCACAATAGCCAGGACATGGAAGCAACCTATATGTCCATCGACAGAGGAATGGATTCAGAAGATGTGGTCCATATACACAATGGAATGCTACTCCGCCACGAAAAAAGAACAAAATAATGCCATTTGCAGCAACAGGGATGGAACTAGGGATTCTCATACTAAGTGAAGTAAGTCAGAAAGAGAAAGACAAATACCATATTATATCACTTATATGTGGAATCTAATATATGGCACAATGAACTTAACTCAGAAAAGAAACAAACTCACAGACTTGGAGAATAGGCTTGTAGTTGCCAAGGGGGAAGAGGAGGGAGTGGGATAGCCTGGGAGTTTGAGGTTATTAGATGCAAACTATAGCACTTGGAGTGAATAAACAAGGAGATCCTGCTGTATAGCACAGGGAACTATATCTAATTGCTTGTGATGGAACATGATGGAAGATAATGTGAGAAAAAGAATGTATATATATATATGCGTGTGTGTGTGTAACTGGGTTACTTTACTGTACAGCAGAATTTGACAGAACCTTGTAAATCAACTATAATAAAAATTTTTTAAGATATATGATAGGAAAAAAATAAAATAAAATCAGTATAGTCACACTAAGTTGAGAAAGTTACGGTAAGTAATAAATGAGATAGAGGTAGAAAATACCCAGGCCCATTCCCAGCAGAATGTATGATCGATTACAAGTAGCTGTTACATTTTTATTGTTATTGAAATTTCTATATGTCCATATGTAGATGCACATCAATATTTAGAACTAAGTCTGGTTCTGTATGTCAATATTTGAATATCTGTTCATCAATACTTATATATCTATAGGTCAATATCAACAACCAAGGACTCTGCCATCATTCTTCCATCTAGGTGTGTGGCCTACAAAGGGTTGCTTAGCTAATAAATTGCAGGTCAAGAAATTAGGAAGGGAGTTCCCGTCGTGGCTCAGTGGTTAACGAATACAACTAGAAGCCATGAGGTTGCGGGTTCAATCCCTGGCCTTCCTCAGTGGGTTAAGGATCGGGCGTTGCCATGAGCTGTGGTGTAGGTTGCAGATGTGGCTCAGATCCCACGTTGCCATGGCTGTGGGGTAGGCCAGTGGCTACAATTCTGATTAGACCCCTAGCCTGGGAACCTCCCTATGCCATGAGTGCGGCCCTAGAATAGGCAAAAAGATGAAAGGAAGGAAGGAAGGGAAGAAAGAAAGAAAGGAGGAAGGAAGGAAGGAAGGAAGGAAGGGAAAAGAAAAGAAAGAAAGAGAAAGAAAGAAAGAAAGGAAGGAAGGAAGGAAGGAAGGAAGGAAGGAAGGAAGGAAGAAAAGAAAGAAAGAAAGAAAGAAAGAAAGAAAGAAAGAAAGAGAAAGAAAGAAATTAGGAAGACATAGTATACAAAACCTCTGTTATCTGGACTACATATTACTTGCCTTTCAGCTGGAGAACCAAGGCCCAAATGACATTAAAACAGCTAAAATAAGTGCTAAAGAAGGTACACATTTTCTTGCAACAAATATACGTGACATTAATACATACATATAGTTTTAATTGGTAAATATGTTCATATACCTGACATTTTACCATGCTGCTCTTACAGAAAGACGGCATGGGGAAGGCTGAATAATGACCCCTCAAAGATGTCCACACTCTTCTATCTCACCTAACAGAGCAAAAGAGACTTTGCAAATGTGACAATTAAGGATCTTGACATGGGGAGATTATTCAAGTGGGCTCAATGTAAGCACAGAGAAAGAAAGATAAAAGGATGGAAGCAGAGCTCAGAGAGGAGAAAAGAGGCTTCGCTGGCAGCCAAGGAATGTGGGCAGCCTCCGGAAGCTGGAAGAGGGAAAGGAACAGATTATTTCATGTTGCCTCCTGGAGGAATGCAACCCCATGGACCTGTTTGAGACTTGGGTCCTTCACAACTGTAAATTACTAAATCTGTGTCACATTAAGCACTAACTTTGTGCTATTTTGTTACAGCAGCTAGAGGAATCTCATATGCTGCAGAAATCTGCTATGACTCAGGTCTCTTAGTAAGAGCCTTGGTAATGGAAATTGCTATGCCCTTGGGAATGTAAATTGGTACCACCACTATGGAAAACAGTATGGAGAGTCCTCAAAAAACTGAAAATACAATTACCATTTGATCCAGCAAACCCACTCCTGGGCAGCTACCCACAGAAAACCATGACTCAAAGAGACACATGTACCCCAATGTTTGTTGCAACACTATATGCAATAGCCAAGATGTGGAAGCAACCTAAATGTCCATCAACAGAGAACTGGATAAAGAAGATGTGGTACATGTACAGAATGGACTATTACTCAGCCATAAAAAGGACTGAAATGATGGTATTTGCAGCAACATGGATGGACCTAGAAATTATCATGCTAAGTGAAGTTCGTCAGACAGTGAGACACAAACGTCATATGCTATCACTTATATATGGAATCTAAAAAAAAGGATACAATGGACTTCTTTGCAGAACAGATACTAACTTACAGACTTTGAAAAACTTATGGTCACCAAAGGAGACGGGATGCAGGGATGGGCTGGGGGTTTGGGATGAAAATGTTGTAAAATTGGGTTGTAATGGTGGTTGCTCAACCATAAATACAATAAAATCCATTGAATTCCAAAAAATTGTCATGCCTTGCACTTCTCTTTTTGTACAAGGGTAGGAAATTTGTCACCCACTGGTACCTTGACAACTTAGAAGCTGTGATGATGTACCGAGGAACTGTCTAGCAAACACCACCACAGCACGACTCTCCCATTATTTTTCCCACACTATGCAAATAAAGGTATGTGAAAACAAAGACTCCATGGAAATATGACCTGAACTTTTTGATGCCTAGCCTCATCTGCAAAATCTCTTGTTTGCAATTTAGAGGAACAGTTCAGTAGAGCAGATTGGGTCACGGTTTACAGAACACATAGAGATAATTGCGGGCAGCGGTAACCTCTTGCTCCTGGTCTCCAGGACAACACGGAAAGGCAAGAAAATAACAAGTGCAGCTCCTTTTTTCTCATAATAATATTTCTGTTCCCTGTAACTCCCAATCACTCGCTGTCTTCCTCTGCTTGAGCTATTTTTCAAGAACATCCACCCACTTCCTTTCTCCACAGTGGTCCGCGCACCTCCGTCTCTCCCCTCTTCTCCAATTTTCTCTTCATAACGGCTGTTAGTCGCTAGAAGAAGAATCCTCTGGCAAATCAGAGGTCTAGAAGAAATCCTGCCTGGTGCTATGGAAAACATTTGGCTGATGTCTTTGGAGTAAATGTCATCCTAAAAGAAAATTTCCAAGGCTTTGCTGGCTTTTCTAAAACACTTTCTGGCACGAAAAGTAAACTTATGGATCCCAGGCCCTTCGGTGGGATCTTTGATCTAAGACTGCTCCAGAAAGTGCATTTTCTGTGCTTTATGCATTGGCTACTTTGCCGCCCCTTGGTCCATTTCCTCGAATCCCCGATCAGGGGCAAACTTGCCCTGGCTTGGTTGATTCACTCTCCTGTCAGTTTCCTCCCTCCCTCCCTCCTTGCCTTTCGTCCCCTCTTTCCTTCTTCATGTTCTTTTTCGGTCTCCCTCTCTGCTTTGATCCAGGCCATATAAACCAGGTTTTCCTAACCTTCAAAGGTAGAGGGCTTATAACGACGCTGTGCGGGAGCAAGATTTTTTTCCCAGGGCACACAGTCCATCGTGAGTGTTAGTAGCTTCACGAGGGCCCTGGAGAGGTTTTAACAGACCCTCTAGTCGGAATCAGCCGTGAGCAGGTTAGGGTCACGCTGCCTTAGGGAAACCCACAGATGGCGAGGAGGGGGGATTTATACGCCATGAACTTCAGAGACTAGATTCTGGGTAAGGACATGCCCATGCGCACAAGAGGAAGCAAATTACTAACCAGGGTGGCCGCAAATAGCTAGGCTGGTTCTTTTGTCATCTTATGTTTATAAGGTCACGACCTACAAACACACGGGAAAATCAGACACTATCTGGAGTCACAAGACAGTGTCAAGGTTTCAGACTTAAAGACAACTGCCCTGACTTCTCAGGGCAATTGCATTCCGGTTGTGCCACCAACAAGCCTTGCGACTTCGAGCAAGTTAATTCAATTCTCAGAGGCCTTGGCTGAAAGAGTCCAGGTAGTGGTTTCCTTGCTTCATAGCGTTGTTCTGAGAATTAGAAGAGGAAGGGCGCAGAAAATTCATAACACAGTGTCTGCCTCATGGTAAGACCAAATATTTGTTAGCTACTATTAGTTTATCATTAGTTTATCCTTAGGGAATGTCTTGGTCACTTAGGCTGCTATCACAAAATACCCGCACCTTTATTAGATGGCTTATAAATGACAGAAATTTACTTCTCACAGTTCTCGAGGCTGGAAGTCCAAGATCAGAGCGCCAGAATGATCAGATTGGGGAGAATCTCTTCCAGATTGCAGACTGCTGCCTTCAGCTGTGTCCTCACACAGTGGAAGGGGTGAGACAGCTGTCTGAGGCCTCTTTGGCAGGAACATTAATCCATTCACGAGGGCTCCAGCCTCACGACCTGATCACCTCCCAAAAGCCCCGCCTCCAAAAACCATCACATTGGGGACTGGGATTTCAACATTTGAATTCGAGAGGACCGCTAACATCCAGATCACGCGGGGACGGTTTTCAGCTCTTCCGGGCTGGTATGATCTAATTTAATACCCATAAAAACACGACCCTGTGCACAGTGTTAGGTCAGAAACTCTGAAAAGTCTGAGACCTTATCCTCTTGGATCCGATGGCGGGCATGAGGTCGGCTGGACTAGAGAGCAATTTGTGGCTCAAGGCAAAAATAGCCAGAGCAGCATCCTAGCACCAGTTCCCCGAGCCCTCATCCCCGTGGGAGGAGGAACGAAAGCCAGACGTCACCTGCACAGGCAAAAGAGGTGTAACCTCTACAGGGAGCCCCCAAATTCAGAGACCTGAAGCTTAATACAGGCTGCCGGCACATCTGCTCATACCCCCGCCTCCAAAACAGAGGACGATGAGTGAGGAAGCAAATCTCATCCGTCCAGGGGTTGGGGGAAGCTCTCTAGCTTCCTCACCCTGGTCACAAAGGCAAAGGGCTCTGAGGTCAGGCACCAAATCTCTCCGACACACAGGAGATGCTCCCTCCAGCTTCCAAAGCATTTTCGAGCTGGCAGACACTTCAGTGTCCCACATTTTAAAAATATTTTTAATTGACGTACAGGTGATGTGCAATACTATATACATTATAGGTGTACAAACAGTGATTCAAAGACTTTAAAGGTTATACTCCATTTATAGTTGTTATAAAATATTGGCTATATTCCCCGTCTTGTACAATATATCCTTGTAGCCTGTTTTATATCTAACACTTGTGTCTCTTAATCCCGAATCCCTGCCTTGCCTCCTCCCTTCCCTCTCCTCACTGGTAATCATTGGTTTGTTCTATCCGTGAATCTGCTTCTTTTTTGTATATTCACTAGTTTATTGTACTTATTATATGCCACATATAAGTGATATCACACAGTATTTCTCTATCTGATAAATTTCACTTGGCATAAAACTCCCAAATCCACCTGTGTTGCTGCAAATGGCAAAATTTCGTTTTTTATGACTGAGTAATATTCCATCGTATATATGTGCCACATCTTCTTCACCCACTCCTCTGTTGACGAACACTTAGGTTGCTTCCATACCTTGGCTTTTGTGAATAGTGCTGCTCTGAACATTGGGGTATCTGTATCTTTTCAAATCAGTGCATTTTTTCCTTCAGATATATATCCAGGAGTGGAACTGCTCGGTCCTATAGTAGCTCTATTTTTATTGTTTACCACAATAGCTGCACCAATTAACATTCCCACCAACAGTGTACAAGGGTTCCCCTTTCTCCACAATCTCGCCAGCAGTTGACATTTGTGTCCTTTTGACAAGTATGAGGTGATAGCTCATTGTGGTTTTGATTTGCATTTCCCTGGTGATTAGTAATATTGAGCATCTTTTCATGGGCCTGTTGGCCATCTGCATCTCCTCTTCGAGAAAATGTCTATTCAGATCTTCTGCCCATTTTTAATTGAATGGTTTGGTTTTTTGATGTTGGGCTCTATGAGCTGTTTATATATGTTGGATAGTAATCCCTTATCGGTCATATCATTTGCAAACATTTTCTCCCACTCGGTAGACTGTCTCTTCATTTTGTTGATGGTTTCCTTTGCTGTGCAAAAGCTTTTAAGTTTAATTAGGTCCCATTTGTTTGTTTTTGGCTTTTATCTCCTTTAGGATATGGATTCAAAAAACATTGCTGTGATTTATGTCAAAGAGTGTTCTGCCTATGTTTTCCTCTAGGAGCTATAAGTTTCCAGTATAACATTTAGGTCTTTAACCAATTTTATTTTTGTAGAAGCTGTTAGACAATGTTTTGGTGTTTTGTTTGCTTGCTTGTTTTCTTTTTTGCTTTTTTATTCTTTTTAGGGCCTTACTTGCGGCATATCAAAGTTCCCAGGCTGGGGGTCAAATCAGAGCTACAGCTACCGGCCTACAGCCACAGCAATGCAGGATACGAGCCACGTCTGTGACCTGTACCACAGCTCAAGGCAATGCCAGGTTGCCAACCCACTGAGCAAGGCCAGGGATTGAACCCGCATCCCCATGGATACTAATCAGATTCATTTCCTCTGCACCACAACAGGAACTCCCAACAATGTTCTAATTTCATTCTTTCACATGTAGCTGCCCAGTTTTCCCAGCACCATTTATTGAAGACACTGTCTTTTCTCCACTGTCATAGATTAATCGCCTCCTTCATCACAGATTAATTGACCATATGTGGATTTATTTCTGGGCTCTCTATTCTGTTCCACTGATCTATGTGTCTGTTTTTGTGCCAGGACCATACCGTTTTGAGGACTGTACCTTTGCAGTATAGTCTGAGGTCAGGGAACATGATTCCTCCAGCTCTGTTCTTCCTCAATATTGCTGCATGTTTCCATACCATCTTTAAATTTATTTGTTCTAGTTCTGTGAAAAAAAAAAAACATCGGTATTTTGATAGGCATAACATTGAATATATAGATTGTCTTGGGTAGTATGTTCATTTTAACGATATTAGTTCTTCCAATCCAAGAACACAGTGTATCTTTCTATCTGCGTGTGTCATCTTCAGTTTCTTTCATGAGCATCTTATAGTACTCTGAGTATGTCTTTTATCTCCTTAGATAGGTTTATTCTCAGGTATTTTATTTTCTCTGATGCAATGGTAAATGGGATTATTTCCTTAATGCCTCTTTCTGAGAGTTTACTGTTAGTGGATAGAAATGCAACAGATTTCACAATTTAATTTTGTATCCTGCAACTTTACTGAATTCACTGATGAGCTCTAGTAGTTTTCTAGCGGCATCTTTAGGATTTTCTAAGTACATATCATGTCATCTATAAACAGCGACAGTTTTACTTCTTCCTTTCCAATTTGGATTCTTTTTCTCCTCTGACTGCTGTGACTAGGACTTCCAGTACTATGTTGAATAAAAGTGGTGAGAGCGGGCATCCTTGCCTTGTTCCTGATCTTTGAGGACTTTCAACTTTTAACCATTGAGAATGATGTTAGCTGTGGGTCTATCATATATGGCCTTTATTGTATTGAGGCAGGTTCTCCCTATGCACACTTTCTGGAGCGTTTTTATCAAAAATGTGTGTTGAATTTTGTCAAAACCTTTTTCTGCATCCATTGAGATGATCATATGGTTTTTATGCTTCAGTTTGTTGATGTCGTATATCACACTGATCTGCAGATATTAAAAAATCCTTGCACTCCTGGGATGAATCCCACTTGATCCTTTTAATATCTTGTTGGATTTGGTTTGCTAATATCAGATTGAGGACTTCTGCATTTATGTTCATCAGTGACACTGGCCTATAACCACCTTTTCTGTGGTATCTTTGTCTGGTTTGGCTATCAGAGTGATGATGGCCTCATAGAATGAGCTCAGAAGTGTTCCTTCCTCTGCAATTTTTGGGAATAGTTTGAGAAGGATAGGTGGAACCCATATAATGTGAATATTAACACACTTGATATTGTCCCAGAGGTGTCTTAAACTGTCCTTTCTTTTCATTCTTTTTCCTGTTCGGTATCAATGATTTCTACTAATCTGTCCTTCAACTCACATCTCCATTCCTCTGTATAATTTAGTCTACTGATGACTCCTTTTAGTGAAATTTTCATTTGTCATTGTATTCTCATCTCTGGTTCTTTGTATTTTCTAACTCCCTTTAAAATGTCTAACTTCTGGGAGTTCCCGTCATGGCACAGCAGAAATGAATCCGACTAGGAACCATGAGGTTGCAGGTTCGATCTCTGGCCTCGCTCAGTGGATTAAGGATCCGGAATTGCTGTGGCTGTGGTGTAGGCTGGCAGCTGTAGCTCCAATTTGACCTCTAATCGGGAACCTCCATATACCGTGGGTGTGGTCCTAAAAAAAAAAAAGGTCAAAAAAAATAAAATGCCTAACTTCTCACTCTGTGCATCCATTCCTCTCCTGAGTTCTTTGATCATCTTAATAATCATCACCCTGAACTCTTTCTTAGGTAAACTGACCATCTCCACTTCGCTTAGTTCTGTGGTTTCAACTTGTTCCTTCATCTAAACACGTTCCTCTGCTGCCTTGTTTTGCCTAAGTTGCTGTTTGCTTATTTATGGATCTGGTAGGTCAGTTACATTTCCCAGCCTTGAAGAAGTGGTCTTCTGTAGGAGACGTTCTCTGTGTCCCAAAAGCACACTCCCCTCTCGTCATTCAAGCTACGTTCCCCCTATGACAGCTATGTGGGTTCTTGTGTTGTGCTGGCTGACAATGTGAGTGATGTGATAGGCTTGCCTGGTCACCAAACCCTGCCTTATTTGGAAGCTTTTGGCTGCTGGTTAGCAGGGCCTGGTCTTTAGATGGTTGAGTTCAGAGCCCCAGAGGCTTCTGGGGCTAATGCTGGCTCGCTGGTAGGTAGAGTCAGGGTCCAGAAGACTCTGGAACTGTTGCTTGCCCACTGGCTAGTGAATCCAGGTCCTGGGGTTAGTGCCAGACTACTGGCAGACAGAGCCATGTCCTGGAGTCTGGCTGCAAGGCCCAGGGATCCCAGAGCTGGTGTCAGAATACTGGGGAGGGGTGGTGGCAGCTCCTGATACAATTAGGTACAGGATCCAGGGTGTCCCGAAGCTTGTATATGCCTACTAGTGGGCAGGGCCATGGCCCAGCTGATCCCAGGGCAGAGTCTGTCCTGGAGGGCAGGACTGTTGCCTGCCCACCGCTGATTTGGGCTGAGTCCTGGCCCTCTGACAGGCAGAGCTGTGTCTAGAGGCATGTCTAAAGGTAGCTGTGGGGTCAGGAGGCCTTTAGGCCCCGGGTCTGCTGATGTATGGGGCTGAGTCCCCACCCAGTTAGTTGCTTTGTCTGAGGTGTCCCGGCACTGGCACCTACAGGCTGCTAGGTAGGATCAGGTCTTGGCACCCATGAGCTAGAGGGAGAATTCCGCAATCTCAGCCACCAGCACCAGTGTCCGTGCAGTAGAAGAAGCTCCCAAAGAGAGCTGCCACCAGTGTCTATGTCCCCAGGCCAAGCCACAGCCACCCCCCAACTCTCCAGGAGACTCTGCAAGACTGCAATAGCCCTGGATCCTGGTGCACATGAGATTCTTTTTGTGTGTGCCCTTTAAGAGTGAAGCCTCTATTTCCCCCATTTCTTTGGGACTCCTGAAACTAAGCCCTGTTGGCCTTTAGAGCCAAATATTCTGGGGGCTCGTCTTTGGGCTGGGGAGCCCAAAGGAGGGCTCAGAACTCTCAATCCTGTGGGAGAATCTCTGCAATATAATTATTCTCCAGTTGGTGAATCACCCGCCTGGGTGTGTGAGACTTGATACTTGATTATATTGCGAGTCTGCCTCTCCTACCCATCTCATCGTTTTTCCTTCATCAAGTCTTTAGTAGTACAAGATCTTTTCTGGTAGGTTCTGCAACTCATTGTGATTTTAGTATGTTCGTGAGAGACGGCGAGCTCGAGGTGTTTCCACTCCACTATCTTGGCCTATTTCCAATATTACAAATAAAATATACTTTGAGCATTAAAGGCAACTTCCGAGAATTTCTGTTTCAGAGTTCCCACTGTGGTGCAATGGGTTAAGAATCTGACTGCAACATCTTCCATCACTGCAGAGGCGTGGGTTCAATCCCCAGCCCAGCGCAGTGGATTAAGGATCCAGCGTTGCTGCAGCTGTGGCGTAGGTCGCAGCTGTGGCCCAGATTCGATCCCTGGCCCGGGAACTTCCATATGCCACAGGTGCAGGTGAAAAAGAAAAGGAAAAAGAATTCATATTTCACAGTCACGATTTAGCCAAAACTTGCAAGTCCCAAGTGGAAGGTTTCAGGTAGGTAGATCTTTTGGTGAAACAGTACGCAGCACACAAAATACATTTCCCATTAACAGTTAAAGCATAGTTGTGTGCATCATTTTATTTAATCCAATAGAAAACCCGGGGCAGAGGTATGTCAGAGGAGGCAATAGAGTGCACGGTGAAATGTCTCCTAGAGGTTAAGCTTGGACGTGGATCCAAGTCTTCACATTTGAAGGATGCTGGACATCCCAAACCCGTGATTCTCAATTATTGGACGTGGGGGGATTGGGGGAATGGGCTGTTCTTTAGGAGGGTCACCATGGCAGATTCATTCTGGTGGGGGTTCAAACCATAACCTCCCCACCCCCCCGAGATGTTGCTCTTCTCCTCGAGTGAAAGCCAAACTGAGTTTGGAAGCCTTGCTACTGACAGGATAGCATCCTAGCCCTGAGGATTCAGAGAGAAAAATCCCTGAGGACTACTAATCCAGTCTTCTAGTTAATCAGCATAATCTCAAGTGGTTAACAGAAATAATTTTAAGCAGTGCACGGAGATTCTACGGTCATAAAATTAATACCAAAAATGTTAGTGCATCCTATTGTAGAAGTGGCTCATGGCTTATGCAGCAGGGACACAGATATTCATATCTTCATCTTTGCATAAATATGTCTCATTCTCAGTTTCCTTTCATTTAACCAAGTGTAGAAAGTTTCATTTCTGTTTATCTTATTACAATGGCAGCTAAAGGTTACATCTCAGAATGCAGAAGTCTGATTTAAGTGTGGTACTTAAATTCTAATAATAATGAAAAGTAACTCATCAGTGAGAACCCTTTTGGAAAAGATCACTGAAGGGGAAAATTGTTCTTGACAGTGTGAAGAGCACGGCTCGGCTCCACCGACAGGCAATCATGAAGCACGGGAGAAACACCAGCATTAGCATCAGAAAACATCCTTCCAGATGCCATTAAAATTCCCTCTTATCTTCCACAAGTACAGTACTCTGTTCTTCACCACCTGTTTCATTTGAATTAGCTGCCAGAGTGAGGAAAGGAGTGGTATTCATTTCACTGCTCTGGAATTGCCCAGAGGTCAGACTTTATAATGCAAAATATTTGAATTTTGTATATTTCTTGAAGCGGGAAGATCAAAGGGAATGCAAGCCGATCAACAACCCTAGGTTTTATCCCTCCTTCTGCCTAAACCGACGCACAGGCAGTGCTCCTTCGCATGGTGGCACAGGACCATGAATGACCGTGCAAGATGGAACTGTGCCAAGTGACCTGAACATCAACTGGCACAGTGATGATTGCACTGTGAATTACAAAATGTATGTCACCATGCTAAAAACTCTTCCTGTCCATAACAAGTGTATAGGGAAATAAACCATAGCAAACCTAATTTCTTAGGTATACCATAATTCTAATAAAACAGAAACGTTAAGAATCAAAGCGCTTCATTTGCTTATAAAAACATTTATCATGCAACTTGTAACAGAGCATCTTGTCTACACCGTGGAAAATAGTCATACTCCTCAGTGTGGCTTTGCTTCTAACATCCTAAGCTTTCTACCTTCCATATCATGAATGACCTCTGAGAGTTCCTTTGTGCCAACATCACTTCCTCTGGGACATCTGCATCCTTTTCATCACAACCCCTTTCCTCAATTACACTGTATGTTCCCCTTCACTAGTTTCTCTGGCTGCTCACCTAGAGTCTCTTAAGTGGTGGCAGCATCAATATTTCCACTTTTTTTCCTCTGAAATTCCACTTGTGTTCGATTTGAATTTCATTTCCAGTGTCATCACTTTTCCTTTCTCTGCTGCACTTTTCCTTTTTGTTGATCAGTTCCCTCTTTCGGTCGTCTACTTTGTGTAATATCATGTGAGCCCATCACTGGGGGACAAAGAGACAGCACAACTACATGTGTTGCTGTCCGTGTGTGAACTGAATGGCAGAGGTACAGATGCACTTATCCACAGAGTCTGAAAGAAGTGATGGCCAACCAGCCAACTGCCCAGTGCACCAAATGACCAATTTTTAAATGCAATTAACTGAAGGATCAATTTGCAAAATGACTGATTTTCCAAATGACCAAGTGACTGAATTCGCCAAAATTACTGTCTAAAACCTTCCTTTAAGGGACAGTCTTCTTGAGTATAGTTCTGAAATGATTTTTATTTTTTCCATCACAGCTGGTTTATAGTGTTCTGTCATTTTCTGCTGTACAGCAAAGTGACCCAGTCCCATATATATATATTCTTATCTTCACATTATCCTCCATCATGTTCCATTGCAAGTGACTAGATATAGTTCCCTGTGCAGTACAGCAGGATCTCATTGCTTATCCACTCCAAACACAACAGTTTGCACCTATTAACCCCAAACTCCCAGTCCATCCCACTCCCTCCCCCTCCCCCTTGGCAACCACAAGTCTGTTCTCCAAGTCCATGATTTTCTTTTCTGTGGAAAGGCTCATTTGTGCCATATATTAGATTCCAGACATAAGTGATATCATATGGTATTTGTTTTTCTCTTTCTGACTTACTTCACTTAGTATGAGAGTCTCTAGTTCCATCCATGTTGCTGCAAATGGCATTATTTTGTTCTTTTTTATGGCTGAGTAGTATTCCATTGTGTATCTATACCACATCTTCTTAATCCATTTATCTGTCGATTGACATTTAGGTTGTTTTGATATATTTAATGAAATATTTTACTTTTACTAGCATATTCTTAACTACAGCAAATAAAAATATTAAGTAACTGTTTAGGAATATATTTGAGAATATATTCATAACATAAAATATTCACAATTATTAATATATTCAATAAATAACTTCACAGACATGGTTTTCCACAAACCCAAACATGAATGGAAAATATATTCATGAAATTGAAACCACTCCAAAACCCAAAACTTTCGACAAGTTACTGTGACAAGGGAAAATACATTAATCAACTAGAGTTGAGAAAAAAATATTCCTGAAATAAGTGTTTGGTAAAACTTACAAACTTCAATGCACCTGCCATTAGCCATTAGGTGTCTTGGCCATAGGGAAATGAGCTCTCAGCAAGTTGGTTCTTGGCCAACTGGTTTTTCAGCAGATTGTCCCTGAGGCCACATCTCTGTACCCAGCTACATGCCACCTGGTGACCTGCACTCCTCTACCAGGGTAATTACTGTGCTTTCAGCCTTGCTTACATGTTTGCCTTCCCCTGTCCACTACAAACTCCATCAGCTCAGAGACCAAGTCTGTCTTGTCACGTTTACTTTTGCGTCCTAGCACCTCGCACAGAGTCAATCCCATTTCCACGTGTGACATTACTAACCTCTTCCTCCAAGCCAGGCACCTCACTAGTGCCCTGCACTCATCATTTCATTTACCCTTCACGTACTCCCATGAGGTGGGTGGAATTATTGTTACCGCTTTATAAATAAGGCAACTATGGCAGAAGTCTCACAGCCAATACCGGACAAAATAGATTTCAGAACCTGCTTAGCAACTTCTCAGTATTATGAATGCCATACTTGTGCAACAATCATCACAACTCAATTTTATAGCATTAAAAAAATTGGGTTCTGATGATCGTTAATCAACTATAAATGTAATAAAATTCAATGAGTAATTTAAAAAAGAAACTTCAGTACAGTAATCTAGACTTAGTAATTAGATGATATCAGATATCAAGGGTTTCAGGCACTTCCAATGTAAAGCGATTATTCGTCTTCCTCTAAAAGAGTTGTCCTAATGAAAAGACATTCAACATCAATATTACAGAAACGTAAATCAAAACCACTACAAGGTCCCACTTTACACTGGCCAGAATGGCCATCATCAAAAAGTCTACATACAGTAAGTGCTGGAGAGGGTGTGGAGAAAAAGGATCCCTATTACACTGTAGGTGGGAATGCAAACTGGTGCAACCACTGTGGAAAACAGTATGGAGAGTCCTCAGAAAACTCAAAATAGAATTACCATTTGATCCAGTAACCCCACTCTTGGGCATCTATCCAAGAGTGAAATCCATGACTCAGAGACACATGTACTCCAATGTCCACTGCAGCACTCTATACAATAGCCAAGTCATGGTAACAACCTAAATGCCCATCGACAGAGGAGTGGATAGGGAAGATGTGGTACATACACACAATGGAATATTACTCAGTCATTGAAAGAAATGAAGTAACAGCATTTACAGCAACATGGATGCACCTAGAAATTATCATGCAAAGTAAAGTCAGTCAGACAATGAGACACCAACATCAAATGCAACCACTTACATGTGAAATCTAGTAAAAGGACACAACGAACTTCTTTGCAGAACAGATACTGATTCACAGACTTTGAAAACTTATCGTTTCCAAATGAGACGGGTTGGGGGGTGGGGGGATGCACTGAGGGTTTGGGATGGAAATGCTATAAAATTTGGTTGTGATGACTTCTGTACACCTATAATTGTAATAAAATTCATTAAAAAAATAAAAGAGTTGTCCTAAAAAACAAAAAAAAAAAACCAAAAAAAAAAAAAAGGAATTCTATAAACACATGTTGACTTAATTAAGCATCTGCTAATGTTCATTCATAGATAGGCTACTTCAACTATTATGTGCCAGGAACTTCTGTCTACAACATCCCCATGGAACACGGGCAGGGTCCCTGTGCTGCAAGGACGGCTTTGGGCTGGGCCCCTAGGAATCATCTCTGGAACCCACTGCAGAACTAGTTTAGCAGGTGTATGGATATGTCTTCCTTCATCAGGAAGGGGGAGATCAGCAAGCAGCCCTTGGAAGCCTTGGCTCTTGGTTCTCATTTCTGTCTTACAGTTATGGAAGCCAAGACACAGACAAGTTAGGTAACATGGCCAAGGTCACAAGGGCAGGGGGTGTGTGAATCGGGCAATTTCCCTCTGATTCTGATCTTCAGATGTAATCACTACTCTTTTGTTTATCACTCAGTCTTTTTTTCAACGAACATACATGGAGCATCTTTTCAGGTAAGACCCTATGCTAGGAGCTGAGGAGACAAAGACAAGACTCAGATGTCAGTTTTACAACATGTGCCCTCCAGTTGGGGGCCTGCGACATATAAAGAAGCTACCTGGCTCTGGGTCTCCACTCTTGACTATTCTGCATCCTGCCACTGGAGATAACTCACTTGTTTCCATTTCTTTGGTTACTTCAAAGTTGTACTTTTCCATAGCCATGAGTAATATTTCCAAGTTTATTTCTGAAATTTGTTAGTTTTTCTTCCCCTGCTGGGAAATGGTTTCCCAGGAAGATTCCAAGTGTTTCAAAAGCATAATTTATACACAGAGCTTAAGAGCACACATCAGCTGGTGGCTCATGGTTCCCTTTGCTTTGCTTTTCAAACGGTGGAAGGGGGCCAAGTAGGCATTTCAAAATAGCTTAAGTCCAGGGAAATGGAAATGAATTCAAATTCAGACAAATATTTACTAGGGTGATTTTTTTAAACCTTCAAAATGTTGAAATATCAGAGAAGGAAAATGAATTATGCTGACAGTATATTTGCTAATGGTTCTCGGTTGCATGTAGCAAAAATCAGCTTGAGGTACTTTAGGCAGAAGAAGGATTTATTTTAAGGATACAGGGTGTCTCACAGAACCAAGGGAAAGAAAGAAGTTGGGCCTCAGGGAGGGAAGGTAAACAAGCAGTAGAAAGGAGGGGGGAAAAAGGCTAATGTGTGTGTGTGTATCTGTGTGTGTTTTCATATGTGTACATGCATATATATCCATGCTAACTGGCTTTTCCTGCTTCTTCATGCATGTGGCAGAATATGGCTAACCTGACAGACCAGGAATTAAATACTACCATTCCAAGAACATTCAGAGTTCAGCTGTCTTTTAGTACCAATTTAAGTTCCCAGAAGAAAATCTCATTGGTCGCTGGGGTCACGCATACAGTCCTGATCCAACCAATTACAGCCAGAGTGGGCATGGCCACGTGTCATCATCGAGGCTCCCAGAGGGTCATCCCCACGTCCGATGGGTCCAGTGTTCCAACAAACAGATATTAAGTGTCTATGAGACCAGATGCTGGGGGTGGGGGAAAGCAGGGTTCACAAGGATATTTGCATTGTGTGGACAGTTCTCAAAGAGAGAGGACAGCTTCCGACCTACATGAATTCCCCAAAAGATTTCTACCACGCAGTCTCTAAGTTTTTAGAATTTGTTTTCAATTGTGAAAACCCACCACCTCAGAGGATTCTAATTCCTCATCTTAATCTTTAGCTTTTATGCACTCACTCCTTTCTTATAATAACATTTATTGGGTATTAGATGCTGAGGAGAGTAGGGTGCCCCAGTCTTGAAGGGCTTAAGTCCTTTACGAGGGATGCGGACTTGTGAACAAAATTCAGCAAGGCGTTGATTAATGTTCAAGGGCCGACGTATTTATGAGAAATACTGGGGAACCAAGAGGCAATGCGGTCCTTTCAACCCTGCGGCCAGCAAGGGCTGAAAAGATGGATCTTGCGTTGCTCTGCCTTTATTTCAAAGGTACTAGAAAGAATATGGTGAAAGCCTGAATACCTGGTGTACATCTGCAGTTGTTGAATCTCTGGAGTCCTGAGTTTCAGTGTAATGACATACCACGTTCCAACACCACTCACAACTGCCCTCTAACCTCTGTCATCTCTCACAGCCTCTAGTGGGCCAAGGCCGAGAACACGGTTGGTGCTCTTTAATCCCCCACAACTATAATTAAGACATCAACCGATCAGTGCTTTGGAATGGGATTTAGGGCCCCACGGAATCGCTAAACCATTTGCAACTCTCCTCTAGAAGGGTAGCATGCCCTCAAGTAACAGTCTTTAATACCACTCTTCGAAACACCTTAGCACGTCCCCAAATGCCTTTTTTAATTAACCAACCATAATAGTTCATTAGCCAGAAACACCACTTTTTTCTTCCATAGACACATCGAAGTTTTAGCCTCGAATTCCCTCACATTGTGAATTAAAGATTCTTCAAAACCGCTCTGGGTTCAGAGTTGTAAGGTTTTGTGATATTTTATCATGTCCTGTTTTGATGAGCTGTTTCAAAGACCAATGTTCTTTAGAGATTTGGGCTATTTTCTTTCTCCCAAGCTCTCATTCTGCAAGTTTCGTGAAGATACTTCAATAAAGCACAAGAAGAAAAACAAATTCAGATCACTAGAGGTTTCACAGTCTTTCCTTCAATAACTGGTTCTCAGACTTCAGTATGCATCAGTAATACTTAGAGTTAAAACACAGATTTCTGGGCTGTGTTTCCAAATCAGGAAGTTTAGGATGAATCTCAAGAATTTAATTTCTAACAAGTTTCCTGGTGGTATCAATGCTGTGACCAGGGACCACACTTTTGAGAACCACTCACCTTAGATCTCCTTTAAATGGTTTGTTGAAACATCAAGGGCTTAAAATTGACCAGCTGCACGTTCAGGAGTAACAGTCATGGCATAGCACATTCTGCTACACGTATTTTCAGCTGATTAGATGAATTAACTGCCCGTGAAACCCACTAAAAATTTATGGCTAGTTGTGTTAACTAGAATTGTCTTGTATGAATATTCAAGAAATTATTATCAGCCTTGTATCAGCTCAAAAGTCTTGCACTACTTTTCACGCGAGTATAATTGTGTCTTTGGGAAAGAAATGTATACACCATTTTGTAACTTGTTGTGTTTGAAAATGATACAACCCCTAGCAAGTTATTTTGCGGAACTGACAAACTGATTATCAAATTTATATGGAGAAGCAAAAGATACAGAATAGCGAACACAATACTGAAGGAGAAGAACAAAGCTGGATGCCTGACACTACCTGACTTCAAGACAGTATAAAATGACAGTCATCAAGACACTGGACTTGGCAAGAGAACAGACACACAGATCAATGAAACAGAATATAGGGAGCCCAGATAGAGACTCACACAAATATAATCAGGTGATCTTTGACAAAAGAGCAAAGACCACACAATGGAGCAAAGTTAGTCTTTTCAGGAGTTCCCGCTGTGGCACAGTGGGTTAAGAATCTGACTGCAGTTCAGAGCACTGCAGAGGTGTGGGTTCGAGCCCCAGCCTGGCACAGTGGCTTGCAAATCCCGTGTTGCCGCAGCTGCCTGCCCCAGGCTCAGGGTCAGTCCCTGGCACAGGAACTTCCATACGCCATGGGTACAGCCATTCAAAAAAAAAAAAAGTTAGTCTTTTCAACAAATCGTGCTAGAACAACTGGACATCCACATGCAAAAAATAAATAAATCTAGACACAAAACGTGCACCATTCACAAAAATTAACTCAAAATGAATCACAGAGCTAAATGTAAAATGCAAAACTATAAAACTCCTAGAAGACAACACAGGAGAAAAACAAGATGACCTTGGGGCTGGAGATGACTTTTCAGGGTCGACACCAAAGGCACAATCCATGTAAGAATTGACTCTTACACTGACTTCATTAATATTAAAAATTTATGCTCTGCACAAGACAATGTCAAGAAAATGATATGACAAGACAGAGACTAGGAGAAGATATTTTTGAAAGATTCGTTTGATTAAAAAAAAAGTTGTCTAAAATATACAGAGTACTCTTAAAATTGAATCGTAACCTGATGAACCTCATTTTAAAACGGGCCAAAGACCTTCACAGATACCTCACCAGAAAAAGATACAATGATGGCAAATAAACGTATGAAAAAGATGCTCTATATCATATGTCACCGGGGAAAGGCCAATTAAAAATGAGATACCACTAAAAACCTACTAGAACGGCCAAAGTCCGAAACAGCGACAACGGCAAATGCTGACGAGGCTGCTGAGCAACAGGAAGTTTCATTCATTGCCGGTGGACACGTCAAACGGCACAGCCATTTCGTAAGTCAGTTTGGTGGTTTCTCACAAAACTAAACACACTCTTAACATACCATCCAGCAATACCACCCAGCATTGATCCAAAGGGGTCAAAAACCTAAATCTCCACAACACAGCTGCACAGAGACGTTTATGGCCACTCAACTCCTAACTGCCAAAAATCTGGAAGCAACCAAGATATCCTTCACTGGGTAACTGGATAAGTAAACTGTGGTACATCCAGACAATGGAATAGTATTCGGCATTAAAAAGAAATGATCCATCAAGCCAAGAAAAGACACGGTGGAACCTTAAATGCATATTGCTAGATCAAAGAAGCCAATCAGAAAAGGCTATGATTTGAACCATATAATATGCTGGAAAAGACAAAGCTATGAAGACAAGTGAAAAGATTAGTAACTGCCCTGAGCCAGAGGGAGGGAAGAATGAAGCAGCGGAGCACAGAGCATTTTTAGGGCAGTAAAGGTACTCTGTATGATATTATAATGGTAGACCCGTGTCATTACACATTCACCCAGACTCACAGAATGTACAACACCACGAGTGAACCTTAAGGTAATCTGTGAACTTGGCCTATAATGATGCTTCGATAGTGTTGCAACAAATGCAACACTCTGGTGGGAACATTGACAGTGGGGGAGGTTGTACGTGGCGGGGGTGGGGGGCCTATGGGAAATCTCTATATACTCCTCTCAATTTTCCTGTGAACCTAAAACTGTGAAAAACAGACTTTAAAAAATTAAATATACTGTATACATTATATATATATATATATGATATGTATTATATATAATGTATTTATATACATGTCAACTTGAACAGGTAACCCCCCCCAGGGCGGGTATTGGGGTTATTTTCTGGTAGGACTAGGGTGTCACTGATGCAGGCCTTTTGATCTATTAAAAAAATGTTAAGCAAAAAAAAAAAAAATATATATATACACGTATCAATGATACAAGGTGACAGGAGCAGTAAAAAACAGCATCAAAATGATGTACTTCCTTTCAAAACGGGTGCTTTGAACTTACCATCTTTAACAGCCTTAGGACTGGCAGCACAATTTTTTAAACTATTGTAAATTCTGATAAAATACACACAACATAAAACTTATCCTCTCAATCATGTCAAGCGTGCCGTTCAGGGGCCGTTAGCGTGTCCACACTGTTGTACAGTCATCACCGTTATCCGGTTCCAGAAGCCTTCATCTTGCAAAACTGAAACCCCTGTGCCCATGAACCCTATCCCCCTCCCCTCAGCCCGGAAGCCATCGCTCTGCTTTCTGTCTCTATGAATTTGCTAGAAATTCCCTGAAGTGCCGAAGTGGGTAGAGGCCAACCAACTGAGACTTGCAAACAGTATAAAGACAGGTACGTAGAAACCTCTTGCAGCGGAAGAGGAAAGATGAAGAGAGCATGGGGTCTCTTAATGCTAGTAACGACCGCTGATGCCAAATTCCTAATAAGCAGGGCTGTTGCTAAGCGACACATCCTAACACCCTCTTGCCTTCTTCCTACACCACGCATCTCGTGTCTCATCGGAGCCTCAATGGACTTGTCAGATAAACAGAGTGCTCTTTATCTCCTTAGACTTAAGAATTCTAAAACTGCGTAAAAGCGATGGAATACCAAAATACGCTCAGTTCGTTTTTCTTTTATTTCCTCCTCCTCCTTATTTTATTTTCCTTTTTTTTTTTTTTTTTTTTTTTTTTTTTTTTTTTTTTTTTTTTGCTGCCCTGCAGCGTACAGAGTTCCTGGGCCAGGGGTTAGATCCAGGCCGCAGTCATGGACTACGCCACAGCAACGCCGGATGCTTAACGCACTCCGCTGGGCTGGGGACTGATCCTGCGTCCCCGTGCTCCAGAGAGGCTGCTGATCCTGTCGCCCCACAGCAGGAACTCCTCTCCTCGTCTTTGAAACCCTGATGTTACTGAAGAGTCTGAACACAATCATGTCATGAGCATCACCATGGGCCCAAGCTAGGTGATGACACAGGCCAGGTTTGCAAAGTCGCAGCACTGGAGTGTGGCGGCACTCCTCTGGGTGCAGAGTTCAAAGGAAACATCGAGCAAATTCTAACCGTAGTAAATCCCCAGGCCAAAGGGAGTCTTCTCAGTAAACAAATAATCTCTGAATGACATCTGATGAGTTCTTTCTAAGACGTTTCCTTTCGCCCTGCCCTGACCCCGACCCACATTTCATTCCTTGCAAAATGAATGGAACTCCTCCTAGTGATTTCTCCATTGGGACTTGGCCCCTCCCTCTGGCCAAGCAGAAACCTTGAGAACACCAGATAATTCATTTACACGTGGGCCTTTCTGCAGAAGCTAGATGTTCTGGGGCCTCTCGGTTTTATATAATTGATTTTAGAGAAATTTGTTTTAACAAAAAAAAGAAAAAAGGAAAGGTTCAGGCAAGAAGCAAAGTCATGTTTGATGAACACATTTTGTTATCCAAATAGGAAGCTCCCAAATTATGTTTTTAAGGCTGTATTTTTCTTTCCCAAATAATATAGAAGATAAATTTTGGAAAAGTCAAAAGTGAAAAATCACAAGTAACTACAAATGCAGACCTGGAAGCTTAGTTCAGAGGTTAAGTTGTACATCGCATTATAACAAAAGACAAAATGCTAAGCTGGCATTATGGGAATGAAAATTTACATTTCCAGAGCCCCCCCCGCCCCACATGCTGGGGACTCTGCTAGATCTTGTACTTGACCTCATTTATGACCACTGTGACAGCTACTACCTCCAAGTTAGCAGATGAATAAACTTGTTCAAGGTCACCTAGTCGATAAGTGGTCAAATTAGCATTCAAATCATGTTGTTTTCATTCGTTTCTTCGAAATTAGTTATTGGACATCTAGGAAGGGCCAGATGTGTATGGCCCCATCACTATTTTTCACATAAGTCCTAATACATCCAAAGTACTCCTTTATATGAATTATCAAGAGTCCTCACACCAACCCAAACAGTCAGACGATGTTACTACGTTTGTATCCACCCTAGACACTAAAGTGGATGAACAGCTTGTCTAAAGTCACATGGTCGTATAGTGATGAAGCTGAGTTCTGCTTGGGTCAAAAAGTAATACTTTTAATTACTGTGTTTTAATTAACCCTTCTGGGCCTCCGTTTCTTTGCCGATAAAGTGGGGCTCACAGCAGCTCTATTCAAAATGACCAAAAGGTGGAAATGACCCCAATGTCCATCAAGTGATGAATGTATGAACAAAATGTAATCCAGCCCTACAGTGGCCTATCATTCAGCCATAAAATAGGAATCAAGTACTGACATAGGTATGACATGGATGAACCTTGAAAACACGATGCTAAGTGAAAGAAGCCAGACACGAAAGACCACATGGTGTGTGATTTCATTTTTTGAAACGTCTAGAATTACAGAGACAGAAAGATTAGTGATTTCCAGGTGATGGGGGTAGGGAGAAACAGGGAGTGAATGATAATAGGAACCACGTTTCTTTTGGGGGGTGATGGAAATATTCTGGAATTAGTGGCCATGCTTGGACACCCACTGTGAGCACTCTAAAAATCCCACTGAATTGTACACTTGAAAATTGTGAATTTTATAGAACGCGAATTATTCTCCCATAAACAAATAAGGAAATAGGACTGATACGAGTTGTAACTCCTTGGATCATTGTGAAGATTAAGTGAAGCGATTCTAGGAAGATTACGTGAAGTGATTCTAAGAAATGCATAGCACAGGGTCTATCTGGGGATTTTTAGGCACATCAAAGCCCTCTACCAAACGCTGGCCTTTGAAACGTTGTAGGGGACAGGCTGGCTGGGGTGGGTGGCCACAGCCCTGCTGTGAGCAGCTTATTCTCTGCCCTCGTTCCTTCCTCTGGGACAGCCCTTCGTCTGTCCATCCGTCTATTTTCCCCTAGCCCGGGAACTTCCATATGCTGCAAGTGTAGCCCTAAAAAAAACAAAACAAACCAAAAAAAGGAAGTAAACTATGTTATACCCAACGTTTTTCTTTCTATTGGGGAGTTTCCGTGTTTTCTTACTATTTCAACCATGTAAAAATAGCCTGCTTCAATTATTACAAATAAAGTGACTGACTGCACTCTGCTTTTCCCTGCTTGACAGAACTCATTTTTGTACTTACAAATAGACATACAATTTGGTTGTGATGATTTTTGTACACCTATAATTGTCATAAAATTCATTAAGTAATTTAAAAAATTTTTTTAATTAAAAAAATAAAAAGTGATGTCAAATTAAAAAAAAAAAAAAGACATGTAAATGGCTTTGCTGCAGGAATCTGCGGTCCTGGCCGTGTGCCGTGGCCGAGGAGCCGCGTGCAGGCCAGAAAGGGGAGGTGTACACAGACCTGAACAACCTGAGGGCCGGCTGCCTCTGTTCGTCTTTCCTAAGCTTACCAGTAATATCTGCCTTCTTACCCTTTCTTGTTTTGAAAGTGTTGTTTCCAGAAGCAGTCATCTTACAGTCTCCCCCAGGTGACACGGAACTGGAACAGCACACACAGGACCCCCCCAAAGGACGGGCGCTGCACCTGCAAGGTGTTGCTTTGACGTGTGTAAATAATCGATTAGCCCTCAGCTGGCTAGAGTATCAGAGGAGTGCGGTTCACAAAGAGCCCAAAATCACAGTTCAAGTGAAACCAACTAAAATCTCATAATACCAATTTAGTATAAAGTTTACGGACAACTCTATTGCGGTTAAGGTGGCTACAATACATGAGGTGGGGGAAAGAAAGACATGGACCTTTTTGTGTCCGCTTAGACTTTATTTTTAAATTACGTGGTACTTGTGTGCATGCAGGCAGGCACATATATATGCTGACATGTGCCTAGAAGCTCTGCGCACTCGGCCAATTGTAACCTTCTTTGAAAAGCTGTCTTATTTCCACATTTGTAGCTTACCCCCGAAGTCCTAACACTATCATCCATCTTTAAGAGACCACCGCACACATTCCCCTGTGAACGCACGTTGTGATGGGCAGGGGAGTTCGAGGGCCACCTAGCCTGGTGACAGAGTGGTCACCAGCGTAGTCCGAAGTGGTCATAGATTTTGTTTCTTTTTTTTCAACGTTGAGAGGTTCAACAGTTTTGCACTGCTGTGAGCAAATAAGACAGCGACATCTACTAAGCAATTTGCATGCCCCGTCTTAAGGGCCAAATGCTTTCATCTTGGTGAGGCTGAGGCAACAGAGAAACCCTTCAACCGTGTTGAGAAAGCTATCAAGTCACCACTGTCCCTACTTCCTTCTCGCCAGTTGAACCCAGTCTTTTTTTTTTCCCTCTTTTTTTGGGCCGCATATGGAAGTTCCCAGGCTAGGAGTCAAATCAGAGCTGCAGCTTGGGCCACAGCCACAGTCACACTGGATCCGAGCCGCATCCGCGACCTACACCACACTTGCAGCGACGCCGGATCCTTAACCCACCGAGCGAGGCCAGGGACCGAACCTGCATTCTCGCGGACACTATGTCGAGTTCTTAACCCACTGAACCACAGTGGGAACTCCAAGCCCGGTCTTTTTGTTTGAGCAAATGACGCTCCAGCAGTCGCAACAGGAAGGGAGCAAGAGTTGCAAACTGGCCACACTTGTGAACTGTCTTGCCAAGAAATGATTTGCTTTTCCTGAAACGCGTGTATTTCCAAAGGGGAAAACGAGTTTCAAATACCGCTTGTCCTAACATATTCAAGTCCAGCGGATGTAAAGGAATACATTAAATCTGTTTTTAAATTTCTTTAAAGGAGAAGCCCGTTACAGACGCATTCAGACGTGATTAAGCACTTAGACTCTTGATTGTAAATGCAAGCCTTCCTTCAATACCACTGCCGCTCACCTCCAATGGCCTATCGGCTTCATCAGAACCAAACACAGCCCCGGAGTCCTTCTTCCTTTTAGCCAGAGAATCCCGAACTAGGAAACACACACAGCCATCTGGTTCCCCTTTGGCACTGCCGTGTATTATAATATACAATCACACGTGATAAAAGAAAACGTAGGAAACATATGGAGCAAGGGCCCGAAGGCATTTGAATGATTGCACCAAGGGCCACTTTTAGTTCATTTTATACGTGGCCAGACCAGAAAAAATTCTTTTTTTTTTTTTTGGCAAAATCATTTGCAACAGTCTATTTGTTTGCCCGGCGTGACTGCATTCTTCATCCGTTCTTTTGATGTTAAATCAGAAAGTGACAGTGGAGCGAACCACCATAAATCAACAGGTTACAACTGGGTCTCTCTGGCAGGCTTCTCCACTCGGGGTGTCATGTCAAGCGGCACATATTGAGGCAATTCTAGAAAGGGGGTTATCTCGACGAGGGGAGAAGTGAGCAAGAAGAAAAGGCAGGGGGGCGGGGGGAGCAGAGCAAGCTCACAAACGCTCTCGAGTCCCGAGAAGGATCGGGATGGCTTGGCTCCACGATTTACTATAGATGATTTATGATGTTGTGTTAATTTCCGCTGTACAGCAAAGTGATTCAGTTTTATATATGTATATACACATACACACACACACACACACATATATATATATCCTTTCTCATATTCTTTTCCATTATAGTTTTTAGAGGATATTGAATGAAGTTCCCTGACTTCCCTGGATTACAGAAGAAAAACGTATTTATCCCAGTGAGATAGCTTCCTTGCTTTCCAAGGCAGAATCTTCCTGTGTTCTCTCAAGACTCCTAAACATCATCTTCCTTTTTTTTATTTAACAATTACTTACACAGTGCTTGTTACACGCCAGGCACTGTTCCAAGGGCTTCCAAGTCTATTAACCCTCATAAAACACATACTGTAATACTCAAGCCAACCACAGGACATGGCTGCAATGATTATTCTCATTTGCAGATGGGAGGACCGAGACAAAGACCTAACTCGCCCAAGGACACAGAAGCTGCAGGTGACAGGCTTGGGATTCAAATTTGCAGATGGGAGGACTGAAACACAGAACTGACTCGCCCAAGGACCCAGAAGCTGCAGGTGGCAGGTTTGGGATTCAAATCCACCTCTTGAATCATGTTGTTAGAACTCAGGAAAAGAGGGAGTTCCCGTCATGGCTCAGTGGAAACTAGTCCGACTAGGAACCACGATGTTGCGGGTTCGATCCCTGGCCCTGCTCAGTGGGTTGAGGATCCGGCGCTGCCGTGAGCTGTGGTGTGGGTTGCAGACGTGGCTCGGATCCCACGTTGCTGTGGCTGTGGCAAAGGCCGGCGGCTACAGCTCCCGTTAGACCCCTAGCCTGGGAACCTCCACATGCCGCGGGTGCGGCCCTAAAATGACAAAAAGACAAAAAAAAAAAAAAAAGAACTCAGGAAAAGAGACACGTCTGGTTATGCCGGGTGCAAAGGAACATTCGTCCTGCACGTGTACGAATCAGAATTAACCCTGGCACTGAAAGCCTCCAGGCAGCACTAGGGCCTAGAACTTTCTCTGCCCCTCTCTGTCACGGTCTGTCTCCCGAATCGCCCCTTCTCTCCGCATGTCTCCAAGTCCTCCAGCTTATCACCTGTCATGGAAGGACTCCGGGGCTGTATTTGGTTCTGATGAAGCCGACAGGCCACTGGAGGTGACACTCAGTGGTACTGAAGGAAGGCTCGCATTTACAGTCAAGAGTCCCTCCATCCTCCGCTCTGTCTCATTCCCTTTCTCTTGCTCACCCGCCCTCTCCCCTCCTCCCCCCTTTCCAGTTTCTCTAGGAAATGGCTGCTGGTGGCTCTCTCGGGCCAGGCCCCACTGTACAGCCTAGCATTGCCCTCCTTTGAGTCAAGCCCACTGTGGCCACTGGACAAGTCCGATGAGTGGGGTAACTAGAGTCCAGAGAGGGCTTCTCATAGGTCTTCCCCCCGCATCCGAGCACCTTCAAGAGGTGAGTCCATTTCCTGTCCCCTCGAATCTGGGCTCGCCCGTGATTTGCTGAGGCCAGTTGTTTGTGACGGCAGAGACATTCTGGGGCCTCCGGGCCCAGGTCTTACTAATAATGACGGCTTCTGCTTCCTTCCTTCCGGGAATCAGCCACCCTGTTCAAAGTCTGACCACCCTGCTAGAAAGAAGCCCAAGCCCATGTTGCAAGGAAGACCCAACTCGATACACGGAGACAGAATGAAAGAGAGAGAGACCCAAATGGCCTAGGGGTGTAGCACTGAGGTCCTAGATCCATACGCAAAGCTTTCTCAGATGTTCCAACCCAGTCCAGCGGCCAGGCAGTGCAGCCTAACGAATGACCCCAGCTGACATGCATGGAGCACAAGAACCATCCATCCGAGCGCTGCCCAAACTCCTACCCACCACACTGTACCCAACAATAAATCACCATCTCAAGGTTCAAAGTTTTGGACTTGTCACACAGCAAAAGGTCACTGAAATAGTGAGCTAGTGAGATTTTAAGAACATTTTCCATAAGATAAAACAGGGAAAGGGTAAGAGCCACTTGGGGTCCAGGCGATGGCTTCCAGTGGAGTCATCAATCAAGGCAGAGAGAAGCAGCGACCGAGGGGAACATCAAGATCTACTTTTTCCTCCTTACATCATTGTGGCCTCACCCCAAACCTATGAGGCAGTTAGTCTTTGGGGGAAAAGAGCGTTGCTACAACTTCCATCAAGTCCTTATCGGAGATTTAAACTTGACTTTTACACCCCTGGTCTTCTCTTTGTATCCAGCGACAGGACTTCAGTTCCTGAAAGCCACATGACCCAACTCCCCAGCCACCAGAGTCAAGCCTGGCTGGACAGGTGGCACGGCCACCTGTCATCCACTGTGTGTTGCACACTGCAGGCAGCAGCTTCACCAGCAACTGCTTCAGCAGGACCGAAACCGAGACCCACTCTTAGGTCCCCCGAAGGCCCGAGCAGGATACCTCCTTGTGTAGTTCAGCCACTGCTTCCATCCCCAACAGCAGCTGCAAGCATTCGTCAAGTCCAACTATGCGCAGGGCCCTGGGCCAGTGGCCCAGGCTCCGGAGAGATGAGAACTCCAAGGCTGACATCAAGGAACTTAACGGACAGGTAAAGCCATCAGTCATAGGCAGCAGTACATGACCGCATACGCAAGAAGCCCAAAGAACTAACTGTTTAGAAAAATGACACTCAGATAGGACATCCGGGTGCGTACGGAGACTCCTTTGGGAGGGCAAAGGAATAAACTAGGGTCTCAGGAGCAGAACCTGGATTTCTCTACTGAGAAGAGGGGTATCACAACTCTAAGGGCTGATCTGCCAAAAAAAAAAAAAAACTTATCATTGAAATTATTTGAAACTACTCGGGCTGAAAATCGGATTTAGATTCATTACATAGATAAATCCCTCTGAATAATCACATGCTCTCAAAGGCAGTGGCATGAACAGCTCAGGCAAGCAAACCAGAAGCCAACCAGCCTCCTGACGGTCGTGAGCTGGTCCCCGGAGAAGGTGCAAGTCAGGGTGTGACATGCAGGCAAGGGGCGAGACATGGGATGGCAAGAGCTCTGGCCAGGCTGGCTTGGACAAACCTCCGCATCCCCAGCCCGTCTGACTCTGCGCCATGGTGACGGCCAGCTCCCGAGGACATTGCTGGCCCTTCACCTCGGCACGATGTGGGTTCCTCCGCCGGGTTCTCTTGGGGTTTTCTCCGCAAAGCCCGGAGCCCACTAAATCCACCTGTGCAGGGACTGCCCTAGGCTCAGGGGATTCACGTGCTTGGAATACCTTCAGCGAAGGAGAGGCGGCTTTAGCGGCTAAGCGCCTCCCCTTGCCACGCTCCAGAGTGGCAATTCTTCAGAGTGGCTTTGTAGGAGGTCCTGGTAGGACTGAGCCCCAACTGTCCGCTGCTGTGACCCACTCGTGAGCATGCGGTTTATCCGTTTCTCCGCTCTCTTGTCCTCCCTCTCCCTCACTCCTGCTTCCTGCCACCACCTCCCAACCTAGAAACCTGCGCCGAAATCCTTATCACAGGTGCTCACCTCGGGGGCTAATAAGACCAAGAGATGGCAGAAAGCGAGGGAAAGACAAGACGAGGCGCTGAAGGCAGATTCCACACCCTGGGTGACAGGCAAGAGGTTTGATTGAAGCCAGAAGCGTCTTTACAAAGGCAAACCTCCTAAATCCCGGGTTGCCCCGTGGCTGACCTTGCCTAAAAAGCCCCCTGCCCATTACATGAGGAAGAAGCGAGCAACAAGTGGCTGAAATCTGAACCCTCCGGCTAGGGCACTGTTGAAGGAAGTCCCACTTTAAAAGAGGATGCAAAAAATACCCAACTCGTGATATACCCAACTCGGATGCAGCTTAAGGCTATGTTGCGTGAAAAGGAACATCTCAAAGGGTTACTTAACATACTGTATGATTACACTTAAATCACCACCTGGAAGTGACACAATCACACAGGGAAAATAGAACAGCAGCTGCCAGGAGTTAGGGCTGCGGGCAGAGGGGACTATTAAGGGGTAACACGCGGGAGTTTCCTTGTGGTGATGGGACAACTCTGCATCCTGATTGTGACAGTTCTTTGAATCAACGCATGAGACCAGATTTCAGAGAAACACACACACACACGCGCGCGCGCGCGCGCGCGTGCATGCACACGTGTTTTAATAATATTGTAGCAATGTTAATTCTCTGGTCTTGACAATGTGCTCTCTTTATGGAAGATATGACCATTGGGGGAAGCCAAGGTACAGAAACTCTCTGCACTATTTTTTCCCACTTTTTTTTTTTTTTCGCTTTTTAGGGCCACACCCGCGGCATGTGGAGATTCCCAGGCTAGAGGTCTAATTGGAGCTACAGCTGCCGGTCTACACCAGAGCCACAGCAACGCAGGATCCAAGTCGCGTCTGCAACCTACACCACAGCTCACGGCGACGCCAGATCCTTAACCCACTGAGCAAGGCCAGGGATCAAACCTGCAACCTAATAGTTCCTAACTGGATTCGTTAACCACTGCGCCGTGACGGGTACTCCCCCACTTCTTCTAAGTTTTCAACTTTTTCAAAATAAAAACTTATAAAGCCAAAAGCATTTTTTAAAAATTGGATACAGGAGTTCCCACCGTGGCACAGTGAGTTAAGAATCCAACTGCCACGGCTCGGGCCACTGTGGAGGCAGGGATTTGGTCCTCAATCCAGTGCAGCGGGTTAAAAGATCAGCGTTGCTGCAGCTGCGGTGTAGGTCGCAGCTGCAGCATGGAGTCAGTCACTGGCCTGGGAACTTCTACATGACATATGTGTAGCTATAAAAATTTTTTTTAAAAAATTGGGAGTTGCTGTTGTGGCTCGGCGCGTTGGGAACCTGATTAGTATCCACGAGGATGCCGGTTCGATCCCTGGCCTCGCTCGGTGGGTTAAGGTCCAGCATTGCCATGAGCTGCGGCGTAGGTCAGCAGGTGCAGCTTGGATCCTGCACTGCTGCGGCTGTGGTACAGGCCTGCAGCTGCAGCTCTAATTTGACCCCTGTCCCAGGAACTTCCGTATGTCATGGGCATGGCCCTAAAAATTCAAAATAAAATTGGATGGGGGGTCGGGGGTGTGGAGAGAGAAATTCAGCCAGCTTTCCCTTTCTTCTCCCTCAAAGAGCCGTTTTGGCCATTTGACAGGCGTCCAAAGATGAACTAATGACATCATCCATGCCAAGGGCACGGCCCAGTATGTTCAGAATAAACATTATCAGTTCTTATGAAGACCATGACTACTGACAAATACAGTACAAATTATTACTCTGGCCACCTAACCAGCCAGTGGGCTAAGAATTTAGTGAAGGCATTTATTCTACTGCTTAAGATAAGGAACAGAAGAACTGTCTGAACATTTTCTTTATGCTGATCCTCCTTGGCCCCAACTGCTAAAGAGGATTTCAACTTGGCTGAATGCGATTCAAGATGAAATTGGGAAACGAAGGGGCTAATATCAGTGACCAGGAAACCAGTCTTTGATGGGCCATCTTCCAGCGAACTCGATGTCACAGCTGCACTGAACCTGATCCTGATGAAAAGAAGATCTGCTTGCCATATGCATGGCTTCCAAACAGAAGGCTCTGGTGTGCAATGTAGGTGCACACGTGCGTGTCTGAGAGTGCCAGGGCATAACCCACTATTTGACTCCAAGCCATGTGATGGGACAGAGTTGGGGCCAAGTGGTGAGAAAAAGTCTAGCAGCTACAGGATGGAAACATCAATTCCTGGGAGCAGATGTTAGAGGCCAAAAATAGGTTACTGGCAGAAGGCAGAACTGGCCAAGAGCCTGCGGAGCTTAAATCTTTTCACACGAGCAATTAAGCAGATCATCAATGGGAAATGTTTAGCAATATTTTCAAAATTATTTTAGCATCCTAAATCTTAAAGAAACGTTAAATGTTGAAGTTGTCTGGTTTTTAACACAGAAGATCCTTAAGGGTACACATTCCAAGTCCACCTCTTCTTTCACTAGATTAAGGGCTCAAAGTTCACCCTAATTCACGAGATCGGGGCAGACAGAGAATCCACCATAGAAATGTGAACAGAGGGTAGAAAGTGTTTGGCCCGGCTTCAAAATGGAGAACTTGCAACCCAGGTGACAAGAGCAACTGACTATGAAACCAGAGAGCCTAGAAAGAGAAAATCAAGGCCATGCTAAGAGATGGCTAGCTACTCCCCCCCCCCAAATCAGAATTTAGAGCAGTGTTTTCCCCACCCGGATTAAGCTCTAGTCCTACCTCAATACTTGAAACTCTCTATGCTGAGTCCACCACGACTGCTAAGGAAAGGATCAAGATAAAGAGGTAGGTTTGTAGTGGCAGCCTGGCTAGTCCAGGAACCAGAAGTTCTGATTAAGAGGGCAAATAGTGACTTGTCAAGAGACATGTTAGAAGTAGATTCTATTTTCAGAGTTCACGCTGCAGGAGAGCTGAGAATTGTATTACAAGTTCAAGGACCTAAGAGAGGACCAGCCCAACTTCTGACACATCAAAGGCACTCAATGAATATTTCTACAAAGGATAAATGGATGAAAGAGCGGATGGACAGATGAATGGGTGGGGGGAAGGATGGATGGATGGATGGAAAATGGCAGTTAGATGGATGATGGATGGTTAGATGGACATTAAGGATGGATGGATGGACGGATGGATTGATGGATGGACGGACGGACGACATAGGTAGGAAATGTAGGAACCACTGTATTTCTAATTCTAGTAGCACTAAAAAATGACAGTAGAGATACTGCTTAGCTTTTATAAACATAAAATATTTTTGTTTTATTAAAGTAAGAAAAAGTGAAATCTCTTCAACCAAAAATGCATGAGAAAAGACAAGGAAGCCCATGTTGTCGGTTTTCACAGCTGATCTGCAGGGCACATACAATCAAACTGCCTTCTCCAATGGTCATTCCTAAGCCAAGTTCAAGAGGTGAGCCTTCTTGGTGCTTACGAATGCTCAAAGCTTAAGAAAGTTATGAAGTGGAGCCATTATGCATTAGAGGATACAGAAAAACTAATTCCAGCTGATGACCTAACCTGGCTTGAAGACAAAACCCACAGAAACCATTTCCCAAATAATAAAATTTGATGTCAGCCTCCAACTCAGAAGATTCCACAAGTGCCTTCAATGTTGGATCACTGTTGAGATTTCTCTTCGCCATACCCGAACCTCCATCAAATATCCTGGAGAGGAAGTCTCATTTTCATCATATTCCAAGTGACAACCACTTATATAAATCAAGAGCACAAGTACATTTTCTTTTCTCTGAGATCTACAAATCTTAGTCTTTGGCCCATGCACACGAATCTTGCAGCTCCTTTTAAAATTATTATTGGTCATCTTATCATCCTAAGTTCTCTTTTTTCTTTTTCAGCCGCACTGGCAGTACAGGGAAGTTCCCAAGCCAGGGAACGAACCGGAGCCAGAGCTGCAGCCTACAATGCAACTGTGGCAACATCAGATCCTTAACCCACTGTGCTGGGCTAGGGATCGAACCAGCACTTCCAGAGGGACAAACCAGATCATTAACCCACAGCGCCACAGCACCAACTCCTGTAAGTTCTCTTTATCATAAGGTGGTACAAGGGATTTTTTTTTTTTATGGCTGCATCTGCGGCATATGGAAGTTCTTGGGCTAGGGGTCTAATCAGAGCTACATCTACCAGCCTACAGCATGGCCATGCCAGATCCTAAACCCACTGAGCGAGGCCAGGGATTGAACCCGCATCCTCACAGACACTATGCCGAGTTCTTAACCTCCTGAGCCACAAGAGCAACTCCACTACAAGGCAATTTAATACAAGTTTATTGACGCATTCATCCCTGTGACAGAGAAGATGTGGTTTATATAAACGTAATTTCAGTTACAATATCAACATCAATTTGTCAAGTTTAGTAGTAACCAAGAATCACTGCATCTCAAGTGACACAAATCCAATTCCCCAATTGTTATAAGGGGGAAAAAAAGAGGTTTACTGATTCACATAGGTTCTAGCTTAAGGCATGCTGATCCAGAATTCAAATACTGTTACCACCTCACCCTCCTGGGCTCTCTCTTCATCCCCAGCCCCATGTCGCCCCATTTGTGGTCATGCTCTCTCCCACAAGGGGGCTTCCTCCATGCTGCTACTGGATCCCAGCATCACAGCCAGCGACCCAAGTAGACAGTGATTTCCTCTCCAGTTGTCCAGGCATCAATTAAAGGAAAGATTCTACACTCGCTTGTTACCTGGTCCCCGCTCAGTGATCAGGTGATCAGGGGACTATAACTGACCAGCCTAAGTCACATGCTTATCCTCCTGGACAGAGAGGCAGGATGGACAACCCTACCACAATGAAATGAGTTAGAGGGACATGTACCCAAAGGAAAGGCCAAGTGCTGTCACCCAGGATGGGCACACATTCCATTCTTCCCAGGACTCAGAATACAAAGAACTGATGATCATAAAATGCCACGTCAAGTTGCCCAGGAAACCCAACACATGGGCAACTATATGAGTCCTTCATTCATTCTTCATTTATTTACTCATGTGTAGGCATCAGACATCATGTGAACACTAAGTGTCAGAGAACAGTCAATGAGCACACCACTGTCTGAAGGAGAAAAACAGCTACAGCCTAGGATGGGGAGTCCCACGGTGGTGACAGTCATAAGGTGATAGGGAGATCACAAGTAGCACCAAAACTAGCTTGGAGAAATCAGGGATGGCTTTCAGGAGGCGGCGATTCTTGAGCTCACATTTCAAGGATGAATAAGAAAAGGAAGCAGCATCACAGAAAAAGGCACGTAGGTCAGAGGTAATATCATGGGCAAAAGTACATGCTGGTTTGAGCAAGGAGCAAAATGTCTGAGGGCAGGGGATGGTGGGAGATGGGGCAGAATAGCTAAGCAAAAGCCATGTCATGAAAGCACCAAAATTCCTTGCTAGGATATTTGAACATTTCCCTAAAGGCGATGAGGACCCACTGGAGAGTTTTCAGAACGTTTGAGAGCCATGAAATGGGCATTTGAGGCAGACGACCCTGGCATCAGTGTGGAGTATCGACTAACAGGAGTCGGGAGCTGATATCACCAAGAGACCACTGAGAGGCAGTTCAGATATGCTGAGAGTCTGAAGTGACAGCAGACGTGGAGAGGAGGCCACATGTTTGGGAGAGATTTAGATGAGAGACTCTGTGGGTTTTGATGGCCATTTGGCAGAAGAAAAGTCAGTGTGGACTCGAGTCTCTAGCTCGGGTCATGGAGCTTTTGTGACCAGGAAAGACAGAAGGAAGAGCGGGTCTGGAGGAGAAGAGGGTGAGCCCAGTGAGGAAGGTGTGCGGCTTGAGGCCCCTGAGAGTGGAGATGTCCAAGAGAGAAGATTCCAGAACAAAGAGCTCAGCCCTCAGGAAAATGATCCGGGTGTAAAGCCAAGTTTTAGAGGAGCGTTTGTCGCCAGCACCACAGGAGTGACTGGCTGACACTCAGTGGAGTAGGACAAATGAGAAGAAGACCAAAAGCAGAGCCACGGGGACCCCAATGTTTCCAGGGTGACAAGGAAGACAGGGTTGACAAGGGACCGAGAAGGACTCACAAGAGAAAAAGAAGCCAAACACGAACGAGCAGAGAAACACATTTCAACAAGGAGAGGTTAAAGCCGAACCAAGAACATTCTAGAATTTTCGACGGGCTCCAGAGAAGGTGACATGTGGACAACAAGAAGATCAAGAGGAAAAATACTCCATTTACCAAAAGTAATAATGATTAAACTCCTTATAAATTTCATGTGTAACAGCATCACGTTCTGTTTGGGGTTGAGAGGTTTTACATAACTTTCTATGTGGGTATAAAATTTATATAGCGACCTTTTTAGGCAGATGGGAAAGACTTTAAAAGTGAGGTCGGTAAACTTTGTCTACAATGGACAAGACAGTAAATATTTTCAAGCCAGACAGCCTCTGTCCCAACTACTCAGTCCTGGCATGGTAGCAAGAAAACAGCCAACAAGGACTTGGATGCGAATGAGGACAGCTGTGCTCCGATAAATCTTGATTTACGAAAACAGGCGGTGAGCTAGATTTGGCCTGAGAACGCTAATCTGAGAGCTCCTCATCCATACCGATATCTTTTTTTTCTTTTTATGGCTGCACCTGCATATGGAAGCTCCCAGGCTAGGGGTTCAATCTGAGCCGCAAACACAGCTCACAGCAACGCCAGATCCTTAACCCACTGAGCAAAGCCGGGGATTGAACCCGCATCCTCACAGAGACAACGTCAGGTCCTTAACCCATTGAGCCACAATGGGAACTCCCACACTAATATCTTTACAGACCTTACCCCCTTCAGAAAAAATTGCCAAAAGGAATAAAGTGAAAAAACCACCTCCAGAAGAGCATAATTTTTCACACAAACTGCAGGCTGCCACCAAGAACGTTACGTCAGGTCTTTAACCATTTCAGACTCCAGTCAATATTCCTGGGAATTGAGAGGTGTTTGCCTCTGGCAGAGAGAAAGCTCTGCATATCAGCATACTTACTATGCGCTGTGCCTACAAATGAAAATACTAGAATTTTTACTCCAAGCTCCAACCATATGCAAATGCCATTGTTTTGTTTCTTTCTGCTACTTAGGTTTTAAGTCACTTTTAATAGTCTCTGTCAAACTAAATGCATTCTAATTGGATATAAACATGGATGTTTTCATTCTTTTCCCAAACGCAGTGGCTGGTGTGCACAATGCTGAGAGAAAAGGCGTTTGAGGTTTTCAGAGGGAAACACCTTAACAAATGCTTCAGTGGACGGAACACAATGCAAGACGGCAACCCATTTAAATTATTAGAAAGATTTTCAAATATTTTCGAAAGAGTAGAAAATTGTCAGTATGTTTTAAGTTTATGTGTGTGCCTGCTTAGGGCAAGGATTTCTCTGAGTTGTGACTGATCAACACGTGGAGGGGATTTCATTAGCTCTCTGCACGCAATACTCGAGCTTACAGGAGAACTATTTTGTACCTTCTAGAAAGGTGCAGCCATCTCCTTTGCCTTGGCCAAAAACATGTGAGCAGACATGCTATGTGTCACTTCCAGGCAGAAGCATTAAGAACCGTAGGGGCCCTTTTCCCTCAGCCACAGGAAGCCGCAAATTCCAGATAGTCAGTGTGCTTTCAGCCTGGGTATTAGGCTCTCATCTGTCCGGCACTCATTTTTTCCTGGACTAGACCCTGCCTAATAAAGACACTGACCTAATTTAATACCCTTGTCAGAACAGCAGCCCCGGAATTCCCACGTGGCGCAGCAGAAACAAACCTGACTAGTATCCATGAAGACTCGGGTTCGATCCCTGGCCTCGCTCAGCGGGTTAAGGATCCGGCGTTGCCATGAGCTGTGGTGTAGGTCGCAGACATGGCTCGGATCCTGCATTGCTGTGGCTGTGGTGTAGGCCGGCAGTTGTAGCTCTGATTCGACCCCTAGCCTGAGAACTTCCATACGCCATGGGTGAGGCCCTACAGAGCAAAAAAAAAGAAGAAGAAAAAAAAGAAACACCAGTTCCCCGAGATCAGAGGTTGAAAAATTTTTTTCTGTGAAGGCCCAGAAAGTGAGTATTTTCAGCTCTGGAGTCTGTACTGACCATTCAGCCCCATCTTTGGAGAAGCAGCCAGAGGCAGTACATAAATGAATGGGTGTGCCTGTGTGCCAAAAAAACACAGGAGTTTCCGCTATGGCGCAGTGGGATCAGTGCTATCTTTGTAGCCCTGGGACACAGATTCAATCCCCATTCTGACACAGTGGGTTAAAGATCCGCAGCTGCCGTGGCATAGGTTGCAACTGTGGCTCAGATCTGATCCCCGGCCTGGGCCTGGGAACTCTACATACTGCAGGGCAGCCAAAAAAAGGGAAAAAAAAGGGAAGAAAGAAAAAGGAAACAAAAACAGGAGTTCCCATTGTGGCTCAGTGGTAATGAACCTGACTAGTATCCATGAGGACGCCGGTTCGATCCCTGGCCTCGCTCAGTGGGTTAAGGGTCCGGCGTTGCCGTGAGCTGTGGTATAGGGCGCAGATGCGGTTCGGATCCGGAGTTGTTGTGGCTGTGGCTGTGGTGCAGGCCGGTGGCTACAGCTCTGATTCGACCTCTAGCCTGGGAACCTCTCTTGAAAAAAAGGAAACAAAAACAAGTTGCAGCTAGATGCGACCTGTGGGCAGCAGTTTCGCCAACGATTTAAGTAACTCAGTCTCAGAGCCTCAACGGCCGATAGACACTCCAAGCAAGGAGATAAGCACAGCTCAGAGGGTTTCCCACGCCTGCCAGAAATCAAGGACCAGAGAATCCATTTGACTCACAGCTCAGCAGAAGGGGAAGGGCCAGAAATTGCTACGGAATTAAATATCTGAGGTCCAAGGAATTTGCTATAGAACACCGTGCACTTTCATACTACCTCGAAATTCCCCATAATAAAAAGTGGAGGACGACGACGAGGGGGAAAAATCGTCAATATTTCATGTAAGCGTTTTGGAAGATAATTTCAGGGGATTAATAGAATTCATGGCTTTGTACGTGGCAAAATTCACATAAAAAGAACATTATGACTGGAATCGTGGCCAGTATTTTATCCTGGAAATAGCATCTGCATTTGTTTTAATGATTTCTCTCGTCCCTGGGAAGCCCTAAGGGCTCAGCTGGCCCCTTAATCTATGACATTTTTATGACAATTAAAATACCACCCCAAGGAGAGTCTTTTCGTTCCAGTGTCAGATTTTATTGGGCTAACATAAGCTAACAAAGCAGAATAAAATTATATGGCTGATATCATATTTGAAACATCGATTTATTACCTTTAAGGCTACACCAAGAAAATACACTGGCCTTTGATGGCGATCAAACAAAAATGCATCACACAGATGTTTAGCGTCTGATTACAATTTTTCCCCAAGAATACATTTCTTTCTTTGGACCACACTGAACCAGATTCGTCCTCCCGAACGTCAGGAGAGTTTTAAGAGCAGCTTTAAAATCATCTTGCATTCTTTCGTCAACTCCTTGCAGTAGTTCTATGTAAATTCATCTACCTTTTTCCAAAGAAAAATTCTAGGTCTTTGGTGTCGGGCGTGGAGGCAGCCTTCTCTCTTTCTCCATCTCTCTTTCCTTCAATTTCTCTCCCCCCACCCCCACCCCCACCCCCGCTTCCTCTGCCCTTGGGCCTTGAACGGCGGACTTACACAGACTCGGGCTCAAACCATCACCCCAGTACTTGTCAACTGTAATGAGTTGGGCCAAACTGCCTAAGCTTTCGGGGTCAGTTTCCTCACTGGCTAAAAATAAATCAGAAAGTGAATGCCCAAGATGAATTTCTGCAAAGCCTTTCGCTTGGTGGTTGACCCATAATAAGGATTCAAGAATTGCTAGCTGCCTTCCTGTCCCTGGAACCACTTACTTTGTTCCATAAAGTCACTGCCCCCTTGATCTACTTCAATTACCCATCAATCCTATTTGGCTAAAGATCCTGAGCCCTGGGGCATCATGCATCCTGGGCAGCCTTGCAGGTGTTCAACCCAGCTAAGCTATAGCACCAAGAGGGGAGCTTTAAAAATACAACTTCCCAGATCCATTGCATTGCGAGCCTCAAGGACAGCACCTCTGGCTGTGCCTGAGGTATGCAGAAGTTCTGGGGCCAAAGACTGAACCTGAATCGCAGCAGTGACCTGAGCCACAGCAGTGACAATGCCAGATCCTTGACCTGCTGTGCGACCAGGAAACTCCTAAAATCTACATTTTTAGCAAGCCCTCCCCGCCCCGCCCAGGCAGCTCTTCAGCAGGTGGCCCAGGATCATCCATACAGCTTATTTGGTGTCATCCGTAAGACACGGCTTAGACTCAATGTCATGATCCATTTCCTCACTCGCAATCCCTAGGAGCCCGTCGCTCTTCTTTTCAGTATCCAAACACCACCTTTTCAGAACACAAACCCAAGAAAAGCAAGCAAAACACAAGAATAGCACCCCAAAAGGATTTTGTAATAAATTGCTTTCAATGCCATCATCTTCAGGCTAATGTCACGCTTTGTTGCCATTGGTGTTTGCAGATGTAGGGCGGACTTGAGAGTCAATACAAACTGGAAAAAACAATCCGACAGCACAGTCTCCCCAAATGTCACAGATACCGAGGATGGTGGCCACCAACATTACAGGGTTTGGGTTTCTATTCACATTGGATTCTTTGTTTTCAATACCAAACTTTCTCTAGCCGTTCCTTCCGAATAAATGCCACCTCTAAGTGGTGACTTCTCAAGCAACGTGAGTTGTTTTTTGATTTTTTGTTTTCTTTTTATGGCTGCACCAGCGGCATATGGAAGTTCCTGGGCTAGGATTCAAACTGGAGCTGCAGCTGCCAGTCTGCACCACAGCCACAGCGACGCCATTTTAGAGCCACATCCATGACCTGCACCACAGCTCGCAGCAATGCTGGATCCTAACCCACTGAGCGAGCCCAGAGATTGAACCACATCTTCATGGACACTATGTCGGGTTCTTAGCACACTGACACACAACGGGAATCCCGAGCAATGTGAGTTTTAATTTTCATAAAGCCTCGCTGTCCCAAGTAGACACAACAGCAACAGAAACCCCATTCCCAGCGTAGATCGGACCGGGTGTGCGACCTAGGGCCTGTGTGCACAGCCGCCAGCCATGCTGACATCTGTCTGCCCGGGACCCGTCAGGGCTCATGAGCAACAGGCCTGTCATCTCAGGGAGAGGGCCTGGCAGTGCTGGTACCTCTTCATGCCAGGCTGGCTGGGACTCGCGGGGGTCAGGTCTGATGATAAAACAAGCCACAGCCCACCTGTATACTCTGTACACCTTAAGCAAGTCCTATTTCCTCTGTAATCTGTCTTAATGTTTAAGAGTGGTCTTGATCAGAATTCACCTTAGCCCAACAACAGCAGCAGCAAATTTTCTACTTTCCCCTAAATTATTTTTTATAACTTTTTTTTAGGGCCACACCCACAGCATATGGAAGTTCCCAGGCTAGGGGTCAAATCGGAGCTGCAGCTGCCGGCCTACACCACAGCCACAGCCACAGCGACGCGGGATCCAAGCCACGTCTGCAACCTACACCACAGCTCATGGCAACACCAGATCCTTAACCCACTGAGCGAGGCCAGGGATCAAACCTGTATCCTCATGGATACTAGTCAGGTTCATTACCACTGAGCCACTACGGGAACTCCTCTAACAACTCTTTAAAAAAAAAATCTCATTGCCCCCTTCTAACCAGTGGGGTTGTTGAGGTCTAAGGGGCTTGTCCAAGGGCCAAGAGCCACGCGTGGGAGGTTGGTGGGGCCAGTCCTTTCCCCGGATGTCAAGGTCTTAGCACAGCCACCTCCCTCCCACTTGGCCTTGTCAAGAGGGTAAAGTCGGCAGCCGTGACTTGGCCTTCCTTTTCACTGACCCAGCTTCAAGACCTAAACTTTCTAAAACATTTGTACGGAACTGGGGTGGGGAGAAGAGACCGAAGATGGTTTTAAGGGCACCCAACGCATGTTTCTAAGAAAAAGGAAGGGAGGGAGGAAGGAAAAGAGGAGAAGGAAAAGGGAAGGAAAGAAAATCATCTGCTGCTGCTGGTAACAGACCAACCAGAGCGACCACCCAGCAGCAGTCAAGCGCCCCCACCAGCCCCTCTGAGCTCCTGGCTGGAAAAGGCCACCTCCAGCTGCAAGACATTTGGTCTGATTCCTTCAAGCCAGGCCAAGCTTAAGAGCCAGGTTCAGAGCCCCTAGCTCACTCCTGGCCCATGAAGAGTCATCAAGGTGTTTCCCAAAAGAACAAAGTAACATATAAAACCTGAACAGGCCGAAAGTTCCGTGCCTTAAGCAAACAAACCACTTCCGCCCACCTTGCTCATAAGGAATTGATATGACCGATTCACAGCGTCACAATTTCTCTCCTTCCACGTGGCTAAACGATTTATGTTTTGCACCGTCGGCTGAGGTCCTATTTTCACCAACGCCTACCGTGACTGGATCCTTTTCTCACCTGAGAGACGCGTGTCACGCGGGCTGTTTGCTGGTCTGGGAAGAAGGTCGTCCAAATCGGCTCCGACTCAGCCACAGACCTCTGAAAACTCGCCCAGGCTCCCGAAGCCTCGGTCCTCTCCCGTGAAATGACTTCGGAGAGCCTCGCCCCTTCAGGTCTGATCCTTGGACCCGCAGCTGCAGCATCATAGGCATCACCTGGGAGCCTGCTGGAAACCCCGCCCCCGCCCCCGGGCCTGCGGAGCCAGTATCTGATTCCCGCTCAACCCCCCACCCTCCGAATGCACGTGGAGGGTGGTGAGGCCCGGGTCGGACGCCTTCCCTGGGTGCAAAGCTAGCTCACCTGGGGCCCTCCTCGCAGCCTATTTCCAACCCCTCACTCCTGGGCTCTCAGCTCAACCCTGGAATCATCGCGGTGGGGGGGGGGGCGCTTTTACAGCTCTAATGCCCAGACCGGTTAGATCTGAATCCCTGGCAGTTGCGGGCCGAGCGAGGATGCGACTGAAAACTCCCCCAGGTGATTCTCACACGCAACTCACCGCCCCCCCCCGGGGGGGGCACAGGAGAACTCGATCCCTTCTGTTCTCACCACTCTCTCTGGCTGCAGGGGCACGACAATGACGACGGCAGCTGCTGGCAGCCACGGAGCCCCAGGGGTTTGGCACTCGCTTCCGACAACTGGGATTTGGATTTAGCCAATGTACATTTGCCACAAAAGCGCTAAGAACCGAGCCACAGCAGCTAATGATGCCTGTTTTACTAAGCGCCTCTGGGTTCTGGGCACTGTGGAATGCAACGACGGGGACGGTCAGGCATCTCTGCTTATCTCGGTGCACACACACCCCTCCTTGAGCTCAGAAGAGGGGATCGGCAGAAGCCAGAGGGGAGAGAGAGAGACAGAGAGAGAAGTTCAAACCAGCCCAAAATGGAGACCATCCTTGCAGCCGCCTGGTCAGGGTCACTGAAGACTAAGACTTGGAGATGGGCGACAGGACCTCTTGGAGTAGTATTTATAGTAACTTTTGGCTCTGTGCCACATCCTCCTTTCCTGTTCCTGAGGTTCCCGGGTTAATGAAGTCCATCACGGATTGTTACATGCATGGTAGGCAGGAGTAATAGCCCACAAAGCTGTCCGCATCCTAATCCCTGAAACCCGAGAAGGTGTTCACTGAGATGGCAAAGGAGATTGTGCAGATGTGATCCAGTTAAGGGTCTCGAGATGGGAGATTATCCCGGATTATCCGGATGGGCCCAGTGGAATCACGGGGTCCTTACAACAGGAAGGCAGGAGAGTCAGAGATTCTTGGAGTCCTGCCATTGCTGGCTGGAAGGGAGCCAGTGAGCCAAGGAAGACAAAAAAGGCTACGAAGGGATTGTCCTTCAGAGCTTCCAGAAGGAACCAGCCCCATCAACACCTTGATTTCAGCCCCCTTTAGATGCACAGAACAGCAAGATAATGAACTTGTGTTGCTTCAGGCAATTTGTTATAGCAGCTGCAGCAAACTAATACGCAGGAATGAGGGGAACCTTCCTATCACGATCAAGATTCCTCAGCCCACAGTGGGCAAAACTGTGGCCACCCTGACAGAGTCCTAGGTTAGGAACAGGTCACTCTTGGGGATGTGCTGCCAGTGACACACAGGCCAGAGGCCCTCCCACCCCCGGCCCGGCCACATCTCCCCCGCCCCCCACCCCCCCCGGGGCCTGGAGATGCTCTCCCCGCTCCACCCCGACCATTGCCCCAGTTTCTATAACTAATAACTGCCACTGGCTAACAAGGTCAGGCTTCCCTATTTGTCTGAACATTTTAAATATTTTTTTCAGAAAAATCGAGTATCATTTTGCCATGGAACTCTTTGTGGTAGATTCACAGAGGCCACACCACCAGGGAACCCATCCCTTTTTATGTGTTGTTTCAACAATTAGTTCGTCTGCGAGACCAGAACAATTAAAGTTGCCATCTTGGTGAGTGCAATTATATATCTGTTCAGTGACATCATAATGATGCCCCATCAATTTCCTGTCATTTTCAAAGTGTTCCATCAGGCTTGACTCTCTCAGAAGCATGAGATCTTTCATTTTGGATATTCCAATGATCCTGTCAACGACTATGTTGTTTTTGCAACTGCCACCAATTCGCCAATTCTCCACATCAGCTGCGTGTCCTACAGCTTAATTCACTTCAGACACTATTTGGAGTTAGCACAGATCTTAGAGGTTAAGGGCTCAGTCCTACAAGACTGCCCCCACTTTAGAAACCAGCCACATTTCTACCTAGCGGACTACAAACAGGAGTTCTCACGGCTGCTCAGACGCGACAATTTGGAAGAATGACAGAGAATTCAGGACAGCACTATACTCACAATTACAGTGCATCATAAAAGACACAAATGACCAGCTGCATAAAGACATACACAGGGTGAGGTCCAAAACGATCCCGAGTACAGGGCCTCTGTCCCCGCGGAGTCGGGGTGCACCACCCTCCTGGTACACTGATAGGTTCACCAAGCAGAAGCTCCCCCAAATCTCATCATTCGGAGTGTTTATTATGGTCCCATGATTGATAAAATCATCAATCACTGGTGACTGAACTCAATCCCCATCTCCCCTCCCTGGAGGTGGAGGGACCAGGCTGAAAGGCCTAACTTTCTAGTCACACGGTTGGTTTTCCTGCACCCTTGGCCCCTCCTAAGCTATCCAGCCCTGCCTCCTTCATGAGCCACCTCGTTAGCATAAATTCAGATAGGGTTGAAAGGGGCTTATTATGAAGAACAAAAGGCACTCCTCCTGAAAAGGGAACCCTCCTACACTGTTGGCTATAGGAAACAGTGTGGAGGGTCCTTAAAAACTAAAAAGAAAGACACGTGTACTCCAGTGTTCATCGCAGCACTCTGTGCAATAGCCAGGTCATGGAAACAACCTAAATGCCCATCGGCAGAGGAGTGCATAGGGAAGATCTGATACATACACACAATGGAATGTTACTCAGCCATTCAAAGGAACGAATTACCAACATTTATAGCAACACGGATGGACCTAGAAATTATCATGCTAAGTAAAACTGGTCAGACAATTAGACAGCAATACCCAATGCTACCACTTACACGTGGAAACTAAAAAGACACAACTCCTTTTCAGAACAGACAATGACTCACAGACTTTGGAAAACCTTTGTTTTTTCAAATAAGACAATCTGGGGGGTGGGGGGATGCACTGAGGGTTTGGGATGCAAATGCTGTCAAACTGACCTGTGATGATTTTTGTACACCTATAATTGTAATAAAATTCATTAAGCAATAGAAAAAACAAACTAAAGAGTTTCCATATGATTCAGCAATCCAACTCCTGGGCATCTATCCAGACAAAACTGTAAATCAAAAAGATCCGTGCACCCTGATGTTCATAGCAGCACTGCTTACAACAGCCAAGACATGGAAACAACCTAAATGTCCAAACACAGGAATGGATAAAGAAGATGGGGTACATACACACAATGGAATACTACTCAGCCATGAAGAAGTATGAACTAATGCCATTTGCTGCTACACGGATGGACCTAGAGATTATCACAGTAAGTGAAGTAAGTCAGACTAAAAAAGACAAATACCATATGATATCACTTAAACGTGGAATCTAAAATATGACATAAATGAACTTATCCACGAAACAGAAACAGACTTACAGACGGAGAACAGACTCGTGGTTGCCAAGGGGGAGGGGGGCGGGTGGGTGGATTGGGAGTTTGGGATTAGCAGATGCAAACTGTTATATATGGAATGAATAAACAACAAAGTCCTACTGTACAGCACAGGGAATTACATTCAATATCCTGTGATAAACTATAATGGAAAATAATATGAAAAAGAATGTGTGTGTGTGTGTGACATATATCTGAGTCACTTTGCTGTACAAGAGAAACTACCACAACATTGTAAATCAACTGCACTTCAACAAAAGAAGTTTTTTTTTTAAAAAAAAGACACTCCTATCACTCCAGAAATTACAAGGGTTTTAGGAGCTCTGTGCCAGGAACCAGGCACAAAGACCACATATATTTTTTATTATACCACAACCATCTAAGGCAGAAACCCGAACCAGACTAAACTTTGGTTCCTTAGCTGGGAACCGCAGCACCCTGCTGCAGGTGGCGGGAGCATCACCCTGGGGAGGGGCTACAGGACCTAGTGCAAGAGTTCGCGGCCCTGCCCACGGCCCCCTAGAAGAATCTAGCAATGTCTACAGATATTTTTGGTTGCCACTAGGCAGGGTGAAGGTGAGAGCTGGGGCCCCTGGCGTCCAGCAGGAAAAGCCAGGAACGCTGCTCAACACTGTATCATGCACAGGGCAGCCCTCCCTCAAGAATCATCCAGCCCCAGGAGTTCCCGCTGTGGCTCAGCGGTTAACAAACCCGACTAGTATCCATGAGGACACGGGTTCGAGCCCTGGCCTCACTCAGTGGGTTAAGGATCTGGCGTTGCCGTGAGCTGTGGTGTAGGTTGCAGACGCAGCTTGGATCCTGCTTTGCTGTGGCTGTGGTGTAGGCCGGCGGCCGCAGCTCCGATTCCACCCCTAGTCTGGGAACCTCCATATGGCGCGGGTATGGCCCTAAAAAGACAAAAAAAAAAAAAAAATATCCAGCCCCAAACGTCAAATGCGCTGAGGTTGGAGAAACCCTGATACAGAGTGTGGGTCTAGGGGGCAAGGAACTCGGACAAGGTCAGAGAGTCACTGCAGATGCGCGGGCTGGAAGGAAGCGTTCTCAGACAAGGACATCGGTGTTCTGCGGGAGTTAGTTAATCTGCCTAAGTTGTGCTGTTCTCACACATGGTGTAGTTTTGTGTCCACATCACTTTAGCTCTCCTGGGATTTAGGCTCTTTTGAGTTACAATTCTGGGAGGGTTTTTTGTTTGTTTTTGTGTTCATGTTTGTTTTATGGCTGCACCCAAGCAATATGGAAGTTCCAAGGACAAGGATCAACTCCAAGCGGCAGCTGCAACCTACGCCAGATATTTTAACCCACTGCATCAGGCCAGGGATCGAACCCACTCCTCTGCAGCAACCCAAACCACTGCAGATGGATTCTTAACCCACTGCACCACAGCAGGAACCCCTACAATTCTGGGGGTTTTTGTCCCTTATTTTATTTCCTTTTCAGTATTAAATGTATTCAGAGTAAAGCCTTGCTCACCACTGTCAAGGGGAACCAAGGCAGGGGCAGATGTCTCCGGAGGGCCAGTAGCTTTTCCAAGGAAAGCAGGACAGTGTCGAGTGTGGAAATTCAGAGGGAAGAAGCAAGTCGGGGTGAACAGATTTGGGGGTACCTGGTCCACCAGGCAATTCCTCTAGAGATCTGCTTTCTAGGACTCAAACCACAGAAGTATGGGGCTTTGTTGAAGAGAAGCTAGGTCCTTTCCTTGTGTAGATGACATTACCACCAAAAGTCCTGGAGAAGAAAGAAACTCTTTGGAGGCAGCGTCTAGAATGTTCTACAGTGTAAGCACAGAGAAGGTCTGTTTTCAATCCCAACCCCTGGAGAACAGGACCTGTGCCTCTGCCCACCTTGGATAGTATTTGGCACCAAGCGACCATAGGTGGGGGCTTCATAAAAGCCAAAAGCCACCGAAGACAACAGGCGGTCACTGTCTTCTTCTTAAGAGTCACCTGGAATGTCCGTTCTTTTTTTCTTTTCTTTTTAGGGCCACACCAGCAGCCTATGGAGGTCCCCAGGCTAGGGGTCGAATCGGAGCTGCCAGTCCTACAACACAGCCACAGCAACGCGGGATCTGAGCTGCATCTGTGACCTGTGCTACAGTGTGCGACAACGCCAGATCCCTAACCCACTGAGTGAGGCAAGAGATCCAACCCGCATCTTCACAGATACTATGTCGACTTCTTAACCCACTGAGCCACAACAGAAATTCCTGGGATGTGGGTTCTTTGTCAGCCAGAGTTCATGCTGGAGAACCTTTTTTTTTTTTTTTCCTTGTCTTTTTGCCTTTATGTAGAGCCACACCCGCGGCATATGGAGGTTCCCAGACTAAGGGTCTAACAGGAGCTGCAGCCGCTGGCCTTCGCCACAGCCACAGCAACGCGGGATCCGAGCCGCGTCTGCAACCTACACCACAGCTCACGGCAACGCCGGATCTTTAACCCACTGAGCAAGGCCAGGGATCGAACCCGCAACCTCATGGTTCTTAGTCGGATTCGTTAACCACTGAGCCACGAAGGGAACTCCATATGCTGGAGAACCTTGAGTACCCAGACTCAAGAGTTGGCCTGAGCTCCTGCCGCAGCAAAGTTACACAGCGCTGGCACCATCCTGCGTCTTAAAGGCAAAGGCACTGGGTTTGAACAGTGGCATGAAAGCTCACCTCTGCACGGCACCAGTCACGGGGGAGGCGAGGTCCTGAGCTTGTCCCTGGGCTACGCGATGCATTGAAAAGAATGGGGCATGGGTGCTGCTCTCAGGAGCTCTTGCTTGTGGAGGGTGGGGAGGGACCCAAATACACAAGGAAAACACTCATCCGAGACATAAGGAGCACGCAACACCAAGGCAAGCAGATGTTGGGATTTCCCCCCCCTTTGGCAGCCAGCATTCGAACCCCTCCAGGACACTGAGCCAACAGTAATGTCGACAGAACTGGAATCTCTCTGTTGCCCCTTAGCCAGAGGTGGGGCTTAATGGGGATCCGAAGTTAAACAGAATTTGAGCTGAGCTGACCTAGTGGTAAGCCCAGCGGAACCTCGGGTCCACCTGTGTTTAGTTCTAAATCCTGAGTGTGCGCCCCGCCATGAGCTAAATGCCAACTGTGCTCCCAGCCCATGGGAGGAGGTGGCTGGAAGGCTCCAGAGTCTTCCCTCCACAGCAAGAAAGGCAGTTAACCCAGGGGAACGGCTACCAATTGGAAGGCACCACTGAAGCTTGAAAGATGCAGGATTGGGCATTCCCATCCATCTCCACTGACCTCTGCCTCGGAAAGCGTAGAAAGAGATGGGTTGTGCAAAGTCAGACGGTGACTCCAACTGAGGCTGCTGCTCCGGATGCGGTCTCTTTACTGGGAAAAATCAAAATTCTACAGCAGCACCTGCATGTAGCTGCCGGGGCCTCCGGCGCCGTCGCGGTACCCGGACGTCGCTTCCGGTGCTACATTTGTCGAAGGACACAGTGGCAGCATCAGTGAGCACAGCAAGAACTGCTCTTCATTCTTTCTTGAAGAGCCACGTTGTCATCTGGCCTCAGATGTCATCTCCTTCTAGCCCGAAAAACTGCTATTGGCATTTCTCACAGCTCAGGTCCACTAGCAATGAATTTGCTGTCTCTCTCTTTTTCTTTCTTTCTTTCCTTCCTTCCTTCCTTCATTTTTTTTTTTTAGGCTGCACCTGTGGCATATGGAAATTCCTGGGCTAGGGGTCGAATAGGAGCTGCAGCTGCTGGCCTACACCACAGCCACAGCAACACAGGATCTGAGCCACATCTGTGACCTACACCACAGCTCATGCGACTGCCAGATCCTAGCGAGGCCAGGGATCAAACCTGCATCCTCATGGATACTAGTCAGGCTTGTTTCCACGGAGCCACGACGGGAACTCTTCACTTGGTTCTTCTGAAAACATTTCTCGTCCTTCTTAATTGGTTAATATGACCCTTGGGTAATTTTTTTTTTATCACTGTAGTTATTTCTGCTGCCATCAGTACCAATCTGTTTCCTTAGATAAATTTAAGTTTTAAAAAGAGTCACTTCAAAGAAAAACATGTAGTAAATAAAAACTGATGTAGGACAGGAAGATGGTAAAAACCTCAAGTTTGTACGGAATGACTGATATTTGGGAAACACATTTTTATCTGTCAAGTGTTCCAAATGGATCGACGACGCTGTCCAGGGACAGGAAGCCTGAGCTACAGCTGCAAAGTTCCAGGCAAGCTGACCCTCTGGTCTGGGGGACCCCACAGAGGTGCAGGTCTAGAAACCAGAACTGGAGAAGTGATGGGCTCTTAGAAAGCACGGCCACTCCTATTGCTTTATGGAGGAAAAATTATTTTAAGTGACTTTGCCCAAAGTCACAAAGTTAGCAATTACTGGCGTTAGAACCCGGGCCTCCTGCCGGTTTGTTCCTGGCCATCTTCTCTCTAGAGCCCACCTTTTAAGCTCCTGTCCAGCCTTCTAGACAAAGATTTGCTACGTCCACATTTGTCTGAGAGTCACAGCTAGCATACCAACCCCACACCGGGTGAGTGATGGACTTTCTACCCGGAGATGAGACCCGGAGCCAGCATGTCCAGTGTCTGTACGGAGCTGCAACATACAGGAAGCAGGAAGTGGAAAGAAATGCACATGGTTTGTGAGCTGAAAAAGTTCATCAGCCCGGGAAACAATGACTAGTTTTGAAAGAATGAGCTTGTAGGTTACATTAGCCCAAAGACGATTCCTTTTTTCTTCTTTCTTCTAGGGCCACACCTGCGGCATGTGGAAGTTTCCGGGCTAAGGTTCAAATCGGAGCCACAGCTGCGGGCCTACACCACAGCCACAGCAATGGCAGATCCAAGCCACATTTGTGACCTACGATGCAGCTCAAGGCCACACTGTATCCTTAACCTGCTGAACGAGGCCAGGGATCGAGCCCACATCCTCACGGATACTAGTCAGGTTCTTAAACCACTGAGCCACAATGGCAAGTCACAAAGATTACTTTTAACAAGGATTAGCTAAAAACCACGTACATAGATTTCTTTCCTTTTTTTTCTTTCCTTTTTTAAGGCGCATGGTTTTTATGATGTCACATTTGTCTATCTGGTGATTCATTTCTTACGGCAAATAAAAGCCCCCCCCCAAAAAAAGAGGAAACCAGTTTATAGGACAGATTTCCATGTACTCTAAGAGTCAAAATAGAGGAGAGACCAGTGAACTCCACATCATTAAATATTTCCATCGCTGAAACGGACCAACAGTGACCTGGGACACACCATAGAGAGAAAATGCAGAGAAAGACCTTGCCAGCGGTGAATGACCGTGCCCAGCTCAGCTCTGGAAGATCCAGGCTGTGATAACCTTTGCCATTTCGAGAAGGTCGGGCAGACTGTATCAGACTACCTGTGGCTTATCGTGAATAAATTGAGCCCTACAGATTATGTGTTCCAAGCTCGTACCTGTCGCGGGTAAGACAGCAGCCTCCACGGCTGCTGGTAGGAGGTGTCACTATTTCCTCTACTTTAGATGCAGCATCCAAATGAGCAGAACACGCTCATTAGTCATGGTCAGAGACCAGGAGATGCTGGCACCTGTCATTTGGCACCTTCCACACCAGGAACTAGAAGGCACCACTTTTCATAAGTAAAATATTAGCAAGTGAAAACTTATTACACCGGAATTCACGACTTGGTAATTCTGTTTATCGCAAGGATAGCATGACTCATTATTACTTTCCCACTCAGATAGAAAGCAAGTTCTTCCTTCCTTGTGGTTTCCACTGAGCATGTTGACTACAAGGTCAAGTAAAGAGGCTGTTTCCCTTTTTACAGTCTACGGGAGAGTCTCACTTTACGCCACAGGGAGAGTCCAGAAAAATTATACACCTGTTACATTTCTGAATATGCAGGTCTATTTTAAACCCCCAACAGGAGTGAACAACTTGGATGAAAAGTGCCCGTGAGTGACTGTCTCCTTTGTTGCCAAGTTCAAGTTCTTTTGCGTGGCTCACAGTAATGTTTCAAAGATAACTCCCATTTCTAGCAGGCAGCCTCAAATTTTTAGTAAGGCAGAAAAATGAAAATCTGAACGAAGGCATTCATTTTCATTCATTCATTCATTTTTTTTTTTTTTTTTTTTGGCCACACTTGTGGCCTGTGGAAGCTCCTAGGCCGTGGACTTGAACCCAAGCCAGCAGTGACAATGCCAGGTCCTTAACCTGCTGTGCCACAAGAGAACACCCATTCATTCATTTTCGATATTACATAGAGATGAAGACTATAGTGCAAGAACATATTACCAGCCACGACCTAGTTTTTGTTTTTTTTTTTTAGTTTTGCAATTAAAAAAAAATTTTTTTCTAAGGTAAACACTGTGCTATCTGGGCAAGCAGAAGGGCAGAAATTGGTAAAAAAAAAAAAAAAACCTTCCAATTAACTGTGCATTAACATTCCCTCTGTGTGTTTGCAAAGAACTAGGCTCTCCAGAGGGTTTGGGGGCCTGGGGCAAGTCACACGAGATAACCCAGGTCCTCCAGTACGGAAATACTTTTCCTCAGGCGAAATTGGGTTAAAATGAACTTCAAAGCCCCCTCAGATCAAGAGAAAGCTGAGCTTAAATGTCAGGATCAGAAGGAGATAAAATTGTGATTAAAATAAAAGAAGTCATCAAAGACAGGCAAAGTCACAAAGGGCAGGATTCAGTTATCTGTTGGCAAATGATTATCATGCCTCTGCTGACTGCGCCGGAGAGTGGGGCTTCAACAAGGAAACCGGCACTGCTACCCGTTTCAACAGTTTCACAAAATAGCAATGTACATGGATGCGCACGTACGATGCAAATGGATCTCTAATTAAGCACTAAAAATCCCAGGGGCGGGGTTCAAGGAGGGCTTCAGAAGGGTGAGCATCCAAATGTTATTTTGAAAATATTCATATCCTTTTAAAAATGAAAATAAGAATGGATGTACGCATATACGTAGATGGAGATATATATTTCTGATGCTGTAACAAAGTCCTTGGATAAGTCTGACTTCAGATTTGCTACTGTGAAGCCACACTTCGCTCTCCCCATGACCCTTAGATCATGTATCAGCAGCAACTCTTAAGAATATCATGTATTCACTTTTTCATCCTGTGTTCACAAACTCTTCGGGTTCTAAGTTCTGGGAGAGAACAGCAAGCTAAAGGGAAGTGTGAAGTTCACGGACACGTCCTTCTAACATGATAATCAAGCATGGTTTTCCCCTTTCAAGTTACCTACCTTTTTAACTGGGACTGGAGATAAGACGTTAGGCGGGTAGCTTCTTCCAGCTGCATCAGGAGACAGTTTCTTTTTTCTTGAAGGAGAATCCTGCAGGTGAGAAAACCATCCAATGGTCGATTTCAAAAATAACAAGCATATTCTCCTAAGAAGAAATCCAACAGTAAATTCCCCCAAAACTGATTTAGGTTTGAATGACTAAATTCTAAAAAGCACATCTAAGTCATAAACAGTAAAATAACAGACTGTTTTCATCTTGCTTTAAAAAAACGTGCCAGGCCCCTGAACAGTGCCTGATACACTGCGGAAGCTCACCACATGGAGGGGTGGTTGGGTGGATAGATGGATGGGTGGGTGGGTGAGTGGGTGGTGAGTGGGTGGAAAAAAGGGAGGAATCAAGGAAATCCTGAGTACAACACCCCTGGGTCCTTGTAGAAGTTCTGATCAACTCCCTAAAAATTAGTAGCCGGATGTTATCGCACAACCATCCAGTACATTCTTCAGAGTCCGTGGTAACTAACGATATTAAAATGGATAAAATTCTCTTTCCACGGCATGGTCCATCTCTTCTCAGCCAATCCTTTGATTGTTTTCATCAAGTGCCAGGTTAAGGAACCTCTCTTGCTTTGTTATAAATGGAAAAGTAAACAGAACAAGCCCTACCTGGCTATGGAAGTAAAGACAACGATCCCTAAAGTGTGGCGCAGTCCAGGTGAGAAACAGCGCTTGCATAGTTTGTCCCCATCAGGTTTATTTCTGTCCAGATGCGCTCCATTTCACCTCCGCTTCTAGTTCAGGGTCATCTCTGCTGTCATTTGCACCTGGAGGTCACCCCACTGGCTAGAGTGAGTGCTAAATCACTACTCAAGAACAGGGCCCTCAGAGCGATAAGGAGAGTGTTTCAAATGCACCCCAACTGCTCTTTAGCCTCAGAGAGTGCTTTCTGGCCTAATGAGAAGGAACTTTTTTTCTTTTTTTATTGAGTGGCATCTGAATTCTCTCTTGCAGCACAGAGTGGCGTGTCGTATTGATCGACCGCAGCGGTCTATACGCACTGAAGCTTTCTCCGTTGAGCCGCTTCCTTTGACCCCGGGGTGAGACATCGGGGGTAAGATGAGGGCTCCCCATCACGCCCTCATTCTCTGAAAGGATGAGGTCCTCTCCCGAGCCCACCATTAACTCAGTCGATAAACCCTGAAAGCCTGCATCCTGGTGGAAACACCGTTCCATGCGCAGACAATGACCGCTGCCAAAGCCCACTGCCTAAGAGAGGGAACAGAGAGCTAGGGGACAATGACTCTCATTCAAAAAGCTTCTGTGAAAGAAATATTTGCCAAGACTCACGCATGAGCATGGGAAAGTGGCCAGGGTATGTCCCCCGACCCTAAGACCCTTGGTCAGACCTCTCTGAAAGTCAGGTTTCCACCCTCGTGACTTAAACACAACCACACACAATCCCACGGGCGATTTCACAAGACTTTCCTTAACCAGTCGGATCATCACATCCAGGGTCTCTCCTGTTGCAGTTACCTGTGGCTGTGGAACAAGCCCCTCCGAACTTCGTGGCTAAAACCAGCAATGATTGATTTTTTTTTTTTTTTCTCGTGAATCTGTAAGTTGACTGGGCTCAGCTGGTGGTTCTTCTGGCCTGGGCTGGAGTCACTCACTCAGCCACATTCAGCAGGCATCTGAGCTGGCGGCAAAGGTCAAGAAGCCTTCCCTCCCCTCGGGTGCCTAAGCGGGCTCTCCACGTGGTTGCCTTGGGCTTTCTCACAGCACAGGGGTCCCAGGAGAGTCAGACCTCTGGAATGGCAGCTGGCTTCCCAGACAGAGGACGTTAAAGCGCCCATTCCTTTCAAAGCCCAGGCTCTGAAGTCCTAGAATGTCCTATCCTTGACTTCCTACGGGGCAAAGCAAATCACAAGGCCATGTTCAGTTACCAGGGGAGCGGAAACAGAGTGGCACGAGTGTACGGGGGGAGAGGAATTGATGGTGCCCCTCTTCAAAGACTCTCCCCCACTTTTTTTTTCTTTTTACAGCCACACCTGCAGCATATGGAAGTTCCCAGGCTAGGGATCGAATCAGAGCTGCAGCTGCCGGCCTACACCACAGCCACAGCGACATGGGACTCTTGCTGTGTCTGTGACCTACACCACAACTCACGGCAATCACGGCAACGCTGGATCCCTAACCCACTGAGCGAGGCCAGGGATGGAACCCACGTCCTCATGGACACTAGTCAGCTTGGTTACCACCGAGCCACAACGGGAACTTCAACCCCTACTTTCTAATAGGAAATAAATTATTCCCCCTTTTGGCTAAGGTTATCAAGTTATACCATTAATGGTAAATTTCAATACCGTATGACAGGTGACATAAGAAAGGTAAAACCTTGTTATCACGTTGTCAGGAAAGAGGAAATAATCAACACTAACTTTCGAAGGATGCATCCGGAAATCCTCCACAAACATGGAAACCCTTTGTGCTAATCCTCAAACCCTTGAGCTTAAGCAGAGGTGTTTAGGGCACCTAAAGGGCTTCATGCAGTGCACATTTCTTAGGGAAGAATAAACACTGGCTGGCTAAGAGGTTTGTATTAGTCAGGTAGGTTAACTACTGCAGCGAACGACTCCCAGATCTCAATGGATGACATTAATTTAAAGGTTTATTCCTCATGCATCTCACAGTTCAGGGCAGCCCATCGGGCAGGCTCTGCTCCACACGGTTATTCTAGAACCTCAGGGAAAGAGAAAGCAAGGAAAATAATGGGGAAACTGTTGATGGGCCGTGCCTGGAGTTGGCTTATAACATTTCATCCAGCTACAAGGAATTCTGGGAAATGTTGTCAAGCTTGTGCCCTAGAAAGAAAAGAATCAACTAGTCAGGCTCCGCCGCAAACCCTTACTAACCAGTCCCTACCTCTCAAAAGTGTAAATACTGTCTGTTACTGAAAAAAAAAATGCTTAATTTGTATTTCACACCTGTTAGCAGCCATTTGAGAAGAAATGGAGACACAATACAATTCTGAAGAAGCATCTATCCTGGAATAGAGCATGATGGAAGGTAACTTAAGAAATGGAATGTATCCAGACGCATGCTGGGTCACTTTGCGGTACAGCAGAAACTGGCACAGCACTGTAAATCAACTACACTATGATCACACATTTTCAGAAAGAAATATCTCGCTATTGTCCTATGAAGAGCTTTCGAGGCTCTAAGCTCTAAGATATGACAGAAACGCTATCCACCTCTAACCTCCTTTCCCAATGTCAACCTAAAGGAAAATACTGAGCCCCAAAGAATAGATGTGAGGAACTCCAAGTTTCTGATCTGCCTACGATTACTAGTTCACTGTCTTTTCAAAATATCTCCTCTCTCCCCAGCCCTGAATAGTGTGCATGTGTGCGTGACTAGTATCCTAAGCGCATCGTTGTCTGCCTATCAGGTAATCACATCTAGCCCAGTACCTAAAGAATGAATGCCGGAAGATAAGAGAAAGAATACAGAAGATGTTGGCAAATGCACAATTTTCCACAGTCCCCGCCATCCCTGCCCCACCAGGGACACTTCCCAACACTACTTGCCAGCCTACTCTGACCCATCTTGTAAAGAACAATATTCCTCAAGAGGCTGTATTTGCAGTTCTGCAGTATCAAACTACATAACTTCTAGGGTCTGGGCACTTTGGAAGAAGAGATTCATTTGAGCAGAAAACCTGAGTTTGTATTTGCTTGTTTTTGTTTACTTGTTCACTTTGAGTCCTAGAGGAGTAAAACCAGAAGGCTTTTCCACCTAGCCTCTTCTGATACTGGAGATAGTTGAGGCTGTGATTTCCATACTTTAAACATATTTGGAGTCAGTTCCCAGAGAAGACAGTGTGTATTTCTATAAGAATGTGGAAATTAAGAGTCAGTAATAAGACTGGCTATGCGAGATTGGATTAAGATGGCGGAATAGAAGGACTGGAGCTAAACTTCTCTCCCGAAAAACAGCAAAATTACAAACAAATGCCGAGCAGCCTTCAACCAACTGGACTATAAACTTCCAAAAAAGATATTCTACTCCAGAAGACAAAGAGGAGACCATATCAAGAGGTAGGAGAGGCGATTACGCGATAGAAGCAACCCCATACCTCCCGGGTGGGAAGCCCCACAGACTGGAAAGTAACTGCATCACAGAGACTCAGCTATAGGACTGAAGAGTTCTGAGCCCCACGTCAAAAACCCCACGCCTGGGGATCGGGCACAGGGAGGAAGAGCCCCCGGAGCATCTGGCATTGAAGGCCAGCGGGGCTTGTGTGCAGGAGCTCCACAGGACTGGGGGAAACAGAGACCCCATCCTTGAAAGGCACACACAGACTTTCACGTGCACTGGGTCCCAGGGCAAAGCAGTCTCCAGAGGAATCCGGGTGGACCTTACTGCAATTCTTGGAGGATCTCCTGGGTAAATAGGGGTGACTGTGGCTTGTTGTGGGGGAAGGACACTGGAGGTGAAGCTCTCGGGAACATTCATTAGCCTGCATTTCTCTGGAGGTGGCCATTTCTGGGAAAATCTGGTCCCTCCCATCAGCGCTGAGAAGCCCCAGGCCAAACATTAATCCAGGTGGGATCACAGCCCCACCCATCACTAAACAGGCTGCCTAAA
>PVHT020000195.1:9639535-9706018 GCA_004024745.2 Catagonus wagneri
TATGGTACATACACATAATGGAATATTACTCAGCCATTAAAAGGAACGGAATAACATTTATAGCAACATGGATGAACCTAGAAATTATCATTCGAAGTGGAACCAGTCAGACAATTAGACAGCAACACCCAATGCTACCGCTTACATGTGGAAACTAAAGAGACACAATGAACTTCTTTGAAGAACAGACAATGACTCATAGATTTTGGAAAACCTTGGGTTTTCAAATAAGACAATCTGGGGGGTGGGGGATGCACTGTGGGTTTGGGACACAAAGTCTATCGTATTGACTTATGATCTTTGTACACCTATAACTGAAATAAAATTCATTGTTAATATGAAAAAAAAGATAAAAAAAAGAAAAAAACAAACAAAAAAAAATAAGACTGGCTATGCAACAGAGATAAACATCTCAAAGGCTGAAACGCAACATAAGTTTACTTCTCATTTACGTGAAGTCCAATGCAAGTTGGCCAGAGCGCGTCTCCCTCCATCTGGTGACTCAGGGATCCAAGCTTCCCCATCTGGTAATGCTGCCTTCAAAATATGTGAATTCCCAGGTTGCCACGCTTGGGAAAGAGAAGGATGTGCCACTTACGGGCCAACTCTTCACTTCCCTGGCCCATAAGTGACACATGCCATTTCCACACATAGTTGACTCACTCAAACTTCTCAGATGGCCCCCACTTTAACTTCCCAAAAGGCTAGGAAATACAGGTGAGCCCGTTGTAAGTTTGATAACTAACCATCTTCACCATTGAAGAGAAATAAAATGATTTTTAGAAAGTTAAACGGCACGGCAGGGGGGGGGTTCCTCTTGTGGTGCAGTGGGTTAAGGATCCAGCATTGTCAATACAGTGGCTCAGGTCGCTGCTGTGGCGTGGGTTCGATCCTGGCCCGGGAACTACTATATGCCATAGGGATGGCCAAAAAAAGCGAAAAAGAAAGGAAAAAAGAAAGTGAAAGGGGCAATATTCACATATGGATACAATCAGGAATCAGGAGCATGTGTGTAAATGGGTGACGGAGGACGTGGTATCCAGAACCCTGTAAAGACCTTCCAGCTCTGGAAAATCAGTGGCTAATCTGGAGATGAACAGGCATGCGGCTTCCAGTTGCTGGCAGTGTATCAACTTTTCCTTCACCCAGCAAAGAAGGGATTCCTAAACTGAGACTTTTGTCAAGAAGGCAAGGTACTACCAGACTCTCATTTCAATCCCAAATATAAATTAGAGATGCCACCAAAAGGGAAGAGAATTGCAGATACAGGTCTAAGATTCCTAAAATAGTGTCACCTCTTCCAAAAGTGTGACTTGGTATCTTAAAGATCTTATGAGAGAAAAGGGAAAGCCTTCCAATGAGAAGAGTAAATCATAAGCAGAAAACACCAGTTCTTGCCATTTCTGCCCCAGATGAAACAGAATCACTCGGTCATGCCAGCCAAGCTTGGAAACAGCACTCTCAGTTCCAACATTTGAAAGATAAAGAAAATCTCACTTTGGAGTTCCCGTTGTGGCACAGTGGTAATGCACCCAACTGGTATCCATGAGGATGGGAGTTCAATCCCTGGTCTCGCTCAGTGGGTTAAGGATCTGGCATGGCCGTGAGCTCTGGTGTAGGTTGCAGACATGGCTCAGATCACGCATTGCTGTGGCTGTGGTGTAGGCCAGCAGCTGCAGCTCTGATTTGACCCCCGGCCTGGGAACCTCCATTTGCTGCGGGTGCAGCACTGCCTCCCCCCAAAAAAAGGAAAAAGAAAGAAAATCTCACATACAGGGCTGAAAAACCCAATGTGCTTAATATGTGATTATTACCTGATACTGTCCTGGGAAAAAGAAATGATAAAAAAAAAACCTCTTATGTTTGCCTACCTCTTTGCATTTTGAAATGTCTATCCAACTTTCAAAAGCCAATGAGATAATTAGGTCCAGTAAGAAGTTGTCCCTGAGCCTGGTAAGATCATAATTACACCGGCATCAACTTAGGCAGGCCTAGAAGGTAACTGCAAACTATTCCATTGTGTTATATGCTTTCTAAAAAATAAAAAAAAAATTTTTTAAGTCTATTTTTTTGGCCTCGCCTGCAGCATGTAAAGCTCCTAGACCAAGGATCAAACCCGCACCACAGCAGAAACCCAAGCCGCTGCAATGACAACACCAGGTCCTTAATCCACTGAGCCACCAGGGAACTCCTGAAAGGCTATTTTTTTTTTTCAGGTAAGATGATACTGGTCTATCAGTAGACTAGAAAAAGGTGCCTAATAGAAGCAAAATAGGATGGTGTTTATCCAGGAGGGTACTGGTCGCTAAATCTGCAAAACGCAAATGCTCTCATTCTTAGAAATGCTACTGAGAGGCTTGGGTGGTTTAGCAAGAGTCACTATGACCTGGATGGAGGAGTCTTGGGACCATCCACTGGCCTTCATCCTAATTCCTTGCTATCCACCTAGTCTTCTCATTTCTAAACCCAATCTCCAGATGCCGAGACCCCAAGACAGAAATACTCCAGCCTGGCACACAGTTCGAGCTTGCATTTGTGTTCTGTGTTATCCCTCAGTCTCTTAGGTGATTGGCTAGTTGGAGTCACCTCCCAAGACCCCAATGCCACTAACAACATTGATAAAATAGTCTCTCTGTTCTGGAAAACCCAGAACACAGTGAGCCCCTGCTTTGCCTAAACTCTCGGCCTATCACTGATTCCCATCTCATGTCTTGAGCTGCACCAGCGAAGACTCCCCCCCTGGACGCACCCACATTCTCTCCTGGTCACTGGGACTCAGCACCACAAAGACACTCACCTTTGTTGTAGTTTATGTTTTAACCGGAATGGATGCAAAAAGAGCACTATCCTTTAAACTACAAAGTAGCAATTATATAAGCATTTGCTTCTTAAATTTACCTAGCTACAGACATGCTTATAATAGCATTGCCTTTAAATTTGCCCCCTAGGGCCATGGGAAAAGTTTTATGACACTGCCAGTAACGCATTACGGGCTTTCCAGGATGAAGGGACCACGGAAAACCATGGTTACTGGTGTTCCTATCCAAGCTCAGTGATTAGAACTCAGATGGGTGAACCTGACCTTCTATTTTGTTCCCCTGAACGCGGGTCATGAGACGTCACTATGGCAATGTGTTATAGGATTCTTGTACATTCAGAAAAATAAGGGTTTCGTTCCTTTTTGTTTGCCTGCCAGCGAAAATAACAGTAATTGCAGCTCAGATTCTTCAGACCATATGACTTGGAATTCGTGCCTGTGACTTGGCTGGCGTCCGAGGGCCATTTACAGACCCATAATTGTAGGTGCCACCTTCCCATAAAATTCACTCCCAGTTTGTACACCCGAGGCCAGTGATGTGCAAACCAGGTGTTTGGAGACGTATGAGACCGAGTGGTCCCAGAGAAAGGATGAGTCAGGCAATAACCCTCTTCCTTACTCTTGCTCGGACCTCGGCTCTCCAGTTCAGCAAGGCTAAGGCCAATCCCCAAACAAAAGAACTCCAGCCCCTTCCATTATGGGCTGCCGGGCAGAAGGCAGCTCATGTGGCAGGTAGGCTTCGTAACTCGTGTGGTCCTACGTCAGGCTCTGCCCAAGGTCAATGCCTCCATGAGGAGAGGTGGCCTTGGCTGCATGGGCTTCCCTGAGGAGTGGGGGTGAGCCCACAGTCTCAGAGAGGTACAGACGCCCCCTTGGAAGTGGTTTTGAAAAGAAACACCATGAGTTGCCACCATGGTGCAGCAGAAATGAATCCAACTAGGAACCATGAGGTTGCGTGTTCCATCCCTGGCCTTGCTCAGTGGGTTAAGGATCCGGCGTTGCCGTGAGCTGTGGTGTAGGTCGCAGACGTGGCTCGGATCTCGCCGTTAACTGTGACTGTGGTGTAGGCTGGCAGCTACATCAATTCGATCCCTAGCCTGGGAACCTCCATATACCGAGGGTGCGGCCCTAAAAAGCAAAAAAAGAAAAGGAAACACCAATAAGGCAGCGATTGGAAGCCCTTTTGGTACTCACTCAAAGTCTGCTGGTCTCGCCTCCCATCTCCCTCCCTGCAGCCTTCAAGGCCCCTTCTCCCCTGGGTGAACATCGGTTGCTTCTTTAGCTCCCCGTTTGTCAGCTGAGTTCTCCAGGAAGCAGGCACCGAGACGGAGTTGGGAATGCAAAAGATTTTTCAGAGAGAAACACCTGAGGGCAAAAGGGGGAGAAGGAGAGATGGGGCAGAAGATGCCAGACTTTGACGCTAACCTGCCAACTTCTGCGTCAACCCAACAGGGAGCTCCAGAGCCAACATCACCCTTAAAGGAGCCAGCATGGGGAAGAAACAGCTACGATCTTGGTAGCATTGCCGTGTTCTTCAGGCCCTGAACAGGGACCGCCCTCTGAGGACCGCAACCCCGGCTCCAGTAGCTCAGAAGTCTTTTCTTTTTCTTTTTATGGATGCACCTGCAGTATATGGAAGTTCCAGGGCCAGGGACCTATGACACAGCCACAGCCACGCAGGATCCAAGCCACATCTGTAAGCTACCCCACAGCTCACGGCAATGCCTGATCCTTAACCCACTGAGCGAGGCCAGGAATCAAACTCGCATCCTCAAAGAGACAACATCAAGACCTTAACCCACTAAGCTACAACGGGAACTCCGCCAGCCTTTCCTTGAAGCTTGAAAGAAGATCTGAGCGGTGCATCTTCATATCTGCCAGAGCCAACATGTCTCCACTGGGAAAGACGCCACACCCAATTCCATGTAATTCTAGCCAGGCAAGGAGTTGAGACCTTTGCTTTCCTGGTCACAGCGATGAGCACATGCCCCAGGGAAGGATGATCAGAATCAGCCTTGAACATTAGGCAGAAGGTGGCGAGGGTCCTTCTCTGCAGTGATAAACTCTAAGGACCACAGCGGCTCGGTGCTTCTGGGGGTGTCCTGCCACCATGTGGAAAAGCCAGTCTGAGGATCAGATGCAAACACAGCCAAGAGATAGAACAAGAGATGGGGAGATGAAGACACACTGATGCTGAGGGACACGCCTGTAGGAGCCACTTCCCATCTCCTTGGCTTCTGTCCTTACTTCAGCCACTGCTGTCAGCTGCATGCAGGCTTCAACCAGCCTCACCTGATGGTATGTGTCACCCTAGGACTTCTCTGTGGCTGCTGCAAGTTCACCTTCTACGCGGAGCTTTCTCTCTGGTGGGACACCTATGGAACCTCCTCACCACGTGTTGCCCATCAATGTACGTGACATCAATACCCATGGACCACACCTGACACATGGGGGACAAAGCCCATGACTCAATGCTTCTTCCTTCTGTCTCTGGGAAGGACAGGCCTGAGAGCCCTGGAAGATCCCACAGCTCGAGCTCCAGGTTCCCACACTGCCAGGAAACTCATATGAGCATCTTCCGGTTAGGTCTTCCACCTTCCCTTTCCAATGCTGCTCCCAGATAAGCTACTGGGACCCAAGGCTTTGTCTTGGGTTCTTTTGTGGAGGAACCCAGTCTATGACAGATAACACTATGAGCACCTTGATCCAGCTGTTCCTGAAACCATTATCTTGGACTTCTCAGTTCCTTGAGTTGATAAAATTAGTTTCTTTTTTCTTTTTCTTTCTTGGATATGTGTGTGTGTGTGTGTGTGTGTGTGTGTGTGTGTGTGTGTGTGTGTAAGCTAGTTTGAGTTGAGTCTTTGTGATCTGCAACCAAAAAAGAACTTCTCCCCACAACCCTATTATCCTCTTCTAAGTTGCTCATCACCCCCATTATATCACCGTCATGTCTGCATTCCCAACACCTCTCTACCCTCCTAGTCAGCTTCAGGAGGATGAAGTGTTACCAGTAATCCCTTCCCATACATCTCTTCCAAACAAGCAACCAGATGGCAAACCTTGCTGCCTTTCAGTGTTTTGCACCTAAAATGTGTCTCTTATAGAAAAGAGAACCCCATTTTTAACAGAGGCAAACTATTACATTTGTAATGGATAAGCAACGAGATCTTACTGTACAGCACAGGGAACTATATCCAGTCTTCTGGGAGGGACCATGATGGAAATAATATAAGAAATATAAGAATATATACATATATGTATGTATGACTGGGTCATTTTGCTGTACAGCAGATTTTGGCACATTATAAATCAACTATTATTTAAAAAGAAAAAAAAAAGGGACTCCCTCCTACACTGTTGGTAGGAATATAAGTTGGTACAACCACTATGGAAAACAGTATGGAGTTTCCTCAGAAAACTAAGGACAGAGTTACCATATAATCCAACCCTTTGCTGGCCACATACCCAGACAAAACAATAATTCAAGACGATACATGAACCCTTATGTTCACGGCAGCACTATTCACAATGGCCCAAACTAGGAAATAACCTAAATGCCCATCGACAGATGACTGGGTTACAAAGATATGGGGAACTCCCATCAGGGCTCAGAGGTAACAAACCTGACTAGGATCCTTGAGGATGCAGGTTCCATCCCTGGCCTCACCCAGTGGGTTAAGGATCCAGCATTGCCATAAGCTGTGGTGTGGGTTGCAGATGCAGATTGCATATAGCTTTGCTGTGGCTGTGGTACTACAGCTCTGATTTGATCCCTAGCCTGGGAACTTCCGTGTGCTGCAGGTGCGGGCCTAAAAAAAAAGACAAAAAAAAGAAGATATGGTACATATATTCAATGGAATACTACACAGCCATTAAAAGAACAAAATAATGCCCTCTGCAGCAACATGGATACAACTAGAGATTTTTGCACTAAGTCAGAAAAACAAATACCATATATCACTTCTATGTGGAATCTAAAATACAACACAAGTGAACTCACCTACAAAGCAGAAGCAGACTCACAGACATGGAGAGCAGCCTCGTGGTTGCCAAGGGGAGGAGAGAGGAGGGAGGAAGTGCGATGGACGGGGAGTTTGGGGTTAATAGAAGCAAACTATTACATTTAAAATGGATAAGCAATGAGGTCCTACTGCACAGCACAGGGAACTATAATCCAGTCTCCTTGGATAGACCATGATGGAAAAGAACATAAAATAGAATATATATATATTTTTTGTGTATATATATATATATATATATATATATATATATATACACACACACACACACGCTTATAACTGAGTCATTTTGTTGTACAGCAGAAATTAGCGCAACACTGTAAATCACCTATAATAAAATAAGTAAAAATAAAGTGTGCCTCTTTAAGACAGCACATTGACTTTGAAGGGTCGGGGGGACCTCCAGCTGTACCCCATCAGGAAGTTAAGCCAATCTGGAGTTCTGGAGATAGGTCAAGGCCAGACCCTGGCGAGAGATAGATGGTCAAACCCAAGAGCCCGGACGAGGTCGCCCAGGCAGGAAGACCTGACAGGCAGGAAGGCCAAGGCTAGAGGAGGCCAGTGCTCGCTGTCGCGCTCCCCGTCACTACAGGCGTAATACACAGGCTCCGAGGGAACCTCAAGAACAAGATTTCAGGTGCTGCAGAAGACAGCCGGACCCGGGAGGTAGAGGAACCCTCGCCGAGTGCCCCCTTTCCTCACGGACGCGCCCCACCCGTCTGGCCACCCCCAGGAGCCGGATCAGGGGGCGGAAGCGGGCCATTGCAGCATCTTCAGCCGCATCTCTGAGTGTCAAGCTTCGCTCCCAGGCGGCTCCCTTGCCAGCACCAATCAGATCACTAGGGACTATTGACTGAGGCAAGAGCGTGGTTTAGAGAGCTGAGAACCAATTTCTGCCCTCTTTCCCGGGCTCAGAGCTCTCACGTGTTATCTTTGATTTCCTGTTCTTCCATTAAAAACCTCTCCGTTCCTGGTGACCGCTGGTCACCTCCGTGGTTGAGCGGCAGGCCGGAAATTTACTTAGTTCTAAACTTGTGCACAATTAAAGGACTCTGCGCAAGGTCCCCAGGCTTGGTGATCATGCTCAAATGGCATCAAGAGGAATTTAAAAGGGGATGGGGAAAGAGCTGACATTCCACAAACCTGATTGAACTTGGCTTAGAGAGGCTTGGGAAGCGCACGTCAGAAGGACAAGGATACAGTATGAGGTTAGCTGAATAAAATGGGAGGTGACAGCTGATTGTTAAGAAGGCATTTTAATGAAGTTTCTAGGCAGGGAAAGAATACTTGCTGACAGACAGTGGTCGCTACTATGACAGCAGACAATTTTCTGGGGCTTTAGCTAGGAAGGCGTCTTGTCTTAACCAACGCGTCCGTATTGTCAATGCCAGACGGCTGGCGTGCGCGCAGCCCAGAGTTCCCAATGACATTTGCAACTTTGGATGACACAGCTCTCTGCTCTCTTATTCTTTCCAAACATACTGCTTCTAATGTTTGCCTTTGAGGGCTGTCTAGTCAAAGGCAAGATAAAGTCCTCGGTCACCCTTCCAAAAGCATTAGTTGCCAAACTAAACTCCAAGACTAAACAGAATCTGATCCCCTAGCGCCTGCCTTTGTGTGGGAATAGGTACTCCAGTGCGATGGCTGGCAGTGCAAAGGGACAGGAACAGCTAAACTTCAAAATGCAAAAGGCACATCCTGCTCGCTGACTCGATTCTGGGCTGCACATACTAATTTGCACAGGAAGATTTGCTGCACCAATTTTCCAGGGCCTCCACGCATTGTCCATAAAAACCCATGGACTAGGGTTCTCGTTGTGGCTAAGTGGGTTAAGAACCTTAGGGAGTTCCCGTTGTGGCTCAGTGGAAACGAACTGGACTAGTATCCATGAGGATGCGGGTTGATCCCTGACCTCGCTCAGTGGGTTAAGGATCCGGCATTGCCAAGAGCTGTGGTGTAGGTCACAGATGCGGCTCAGATCTGGCATTGCGGTGGCTGTGGTGTAGGTTGCAGACATGGCTCAGATCTGACGTTGCCGTGGCTGTGGCGTAGGCCGGCAGCTGTAGCTACAATTTGACCCCTAGCCTGGGAACTTCCATGTGCCGCACCAGCGGTCCTAAAAAAGCCTAAACAAATAAATAAATAAATGACTGACTTAAGTGTTTGTGAGGATGCGGGTTCAATCCCTGGCTTCACTCAGCAGGTTAAGGATCCAGCGTTGCTGTGGCTGTGGTGTAGGTTGCAGATACAGCTCGGGTCTGACGTTGCTGTGGCTGTGGCGTAGGCCTCAGATGCAGCTCCGATTCAGCCCCTAGCCTGGGAACCTCCGTGTGCCATGGGTGCAGCCAAAACAGGGGGGAAAAAAAAATCCATGGACTACCTTAGCATAAGGGGATCAGCTGGTCCTTGCTGCTTTCAACATCATGATTTTGCAAGTGAGGTATGCAGTTGGTCAAGCCAAAAAAGGACTTAATGACCATCTGCCATAAGGTCAGACCAGGGACTGGCAAAGTGAGGCCCACGGGCCAAATCCAGTCCCCCCGCCTGTACTGTGCGGCCCACAGACATGGCTGGAGCAGCCTGGAACTGGGAACCCGGGTGTCACCCTCCATCCTACTCACCCTTCTGCACCCACAGTCTGCCTGTGGGGCCGGTGGCCGCTACTCAGGGCCCACGCACACCAGTCGCCACCTGCACACGGGGGCCTCTGCTTCGGGCAACTGCTGAGCAGCGAGCATCCCGGGCCCTCTGAGCAGGCGCCCAAGTGCAGATGGTTGGGCTCCTCAAGAGGAGAGCGGCATGTGTGGGGACCTGGGGGTCACTGAGGTTGCATGTGAAACTGATCAGGGGGTGTGGCCCCCCCCACGCCCCACCCCTGCTCTGGAGGTTCCCAGCAGACGGCCACTGGGCACCAACCTGCCTGCCACCCAAGACCAGCCACCTGGGCAGACGGGGCGGGGTGGGGCAGGACCCTGTCTTGTTCTACCTGAACCCACAGAACGCGCTCAGCTTCGCCCCTTGGCCTGCGAGCTCAGACATATTTATTACACCGCTACAGAGGAAGTTGGGGACCACTGGTGTACACTTCCATAAGACATGTTCCCCGAGAAATTAAGGATGGGGGGAGCCGGAGAAGGGGTAGCCTCGGGACTGTATGCTGAGAAATCCGAGGTCCTTAATATTCATCCCAAAGAGAGGTACAAACCAATACGTTTATACACCGGAACACACACACTTCTGACAGCTGCGTTAATTTCCTTACCTTTCATATCATTGGCACAGCAGCCTCGGCTGTCCTGGGTATTTGAATGCCACCTGCTGGGCACGAATAGCCTCCACTCACTGGAAACAAACCGGGCGGGGAAGCGGGCACGTCTCCGCATCGCCTGGCTGGGCCACACGGCACGTGACGCTGGGCGGACGACGCGGAGCACGCACAGAGGTGGGCTCTGCCGCCGTTGAACTTCTCGCTCGGGGCAGAGCAGGCTTTCTCCGTCTCCCTGTGGTGGGGCTGCGCTGTGCATCGTAGCACGGATCTCAGCCCTCCTGGACTCTACTCATGCAGGGGGCTGAACGGTGTACCCTCAGAAATTATGTCCAAGTCCTCAGCCCCGCTAACTGGGAAGGTGAATGTATTTGAAAATAGTGTCTTTGCAGATGTCACTGAGTTAACTGGGTCACTATGCTGTACAGCAGAAATTGATAGAATATTGTAAATCAAATATAACAAACAAATTTTTTAAGTTAAGGGTCTCGAGATGAGATCGTTCTGGATTGAGGGTGGGCCTCAAACCCAACGGCAGGGGTCCTGATAAGAGAAAGGAAAAGGGGATTTAAAGCACAGAGCTGCCGAGGTGGGGGGCCTGTGCGGATGGAGGCAGAGAATGGAGTCACGTGGCCATTGCTGCAGCCACCGGGAGCGCAGCCAGAGGCCTGAGTTGAATTCTCTCTCAGCGTCTCCAGCAGGGACCAGTTCTACAGAGAGCTTTTGGACTTCAGGCCTCCAGAAATGTGAAGGAAGAAATTTCCAATTTTTTTCTTTTTTTAGGGCCGCGCCTGCAGCATCTGGAGGTTCCCAGGCTTAGGGTCAAATCGGAGCTGTAGCCACTGACCTACACCACAGCCACAGCCATGCCAGATCCGAGCTGGGTCTCCGACCTACACCACAGGTCACAGCAACACCAGATCCTTAACCCACTGAGCGATGCCAGGAATCGAACCTGCATCTTCATGGATACTAGTTAGATTCACTTCCCCTGAGCCATGACAGGAACTCCAAAATTTCCGTTCTTTTAAGCCACCCGTTTGGTGGTAGTTAGATGCAACGGGGTCAGGAAACTAATACAACCCATCAGCTGCCAGTAGCACCCTTCTTCAGTGAGACAATCAAAAAGTGTCACGAGACATTGCCCAATGCCCCATGAGGAGCAAAACTGCCCCTGGTTGAGAACCACTGCGTTAGCATTACACTTCTGAAAATAGAAGGGGAAGGAATCTTCCAATGTAAAAGGAAGGAGGAGTTCGCGTTGCAGCTCAGCAGGTTAAGCGGCCAACATTGCCTCTGTGAAGATGCAGATTCAACCCGGCGTTGCTGCGAGCTGCAACGTAGTTTGTAGATGTATCTCATATCCCGCGTTGCTGTGGCTGCGGTGTAGACCGGCAGCTGCAGGTCCAGTTGGGCCCCTAGCCTGGGAACCTCCACGTGCTGCGAGTGCGGCCATAAAAGGAAAAAAAGGAAAAGGACAATAAAAGGAAGGAACTCCTAAGTCCGTAAATGCTACCCAACCATTGTACAGACTGAACCCAGGATGAGACCACTGAGAAATGTGGATGGCCACCGGATGGAGGGGCTAAAATGCAGGCTAACCAGCACCTTGCTTTTTTGCTGATTAGACAGTCTGTCTGAACCACCAGTGGGCACGAGCAACAACACTTTCCAACCCATTTTTATCACTAAACATTAAGAGACGTGCAACCTTCACTTTTTTGCCATGTAGGGAAGTCCAGCACCCATCACACCCAGGGAGCCCCTCCCTTCACAGAAACCTGCCCCCTGGCTCGTGGCCTCTCCCACTACCAGTTCAGCTCGATGTCCAGGAGCCAACTTGAGCCACTTCCAGAAAGACAGTGATAGCGCCATTGCTGGTCAGAAGCGCGGGCTCGAGAATCGGGCTGCCTGGTTTGGGAGGTGAGGTCTGCCACGTGCTAGTTAAGGGAGCTACCGAGAGCCCCCAGCCCTCACGGGTACAAGTCGGGGCAGCCATGCGGGACCCCGCTCAGAGCAAGCCTTCAAAACCTAACAGTCCTAAAAAGGGCTCAGCCTAAAGCTTGACTGGTCAAGGGTTCAGGAAATATGTGCTGTTAACAGCTAGAATGAAGCACGTTCTGGAATGAGCCAACCAGTCTGGTAAGAACATACATTTTTACTGGTGCTTGGGAGACCCCACCAGAAACGTGGAGCTGCCAAACCTGAGGTCCCCAAGTAGCCAAAAACATAGTGTGCTCGGGCAGAGAAGTTTCAATTATCCAGCTGAGGGATTATCCACAAATAGATCTGGTGATCAAAAGCAGGAGTTAATCCAGAAATAACTGGATTGCAATCGGCAGCCACCAACACCAGCAGATTTCCCTCCTGGCGATGGTTAACCCACCTCTCCGCAAGGTCAGGGTCTCTGCTCTCTGACATGATCCAGCTGATGACAGCAGACCTCAGAGACACGCCGACCCCGACCTTGATGGCAGTTAACCCACAAAGCTGATTCCCAAAACCAACTAAAAATAGGCTGCCGAACATCACAATTATGCTGGATCCCCCAAAGGCAATTTAAAATACATATATACATACATATATAAATTTTAGGAGTTCCCATTGTGGCTCAGCAGGTTAAGAATGCAACATTGTCTCGATGAGGATGTGGGTTTGATCCCTGGCCTCACGCAGTGGGTTAAGGATCTGGCGTTGCTGCAAGCTACCACATACCACCTCTGTGGCTCGGATCCAGGTGTGGCAGTGGCTATGGCACAGGCCTGCAGGTGCAGCTCTGATCTGACCCCTAGTCCAAGAAATTCCATATGCCACAGGTGCAGACCTAAGAAGAAAAAATATATATATAATATATACACATAAGTTTTTAAACTTGAATATATTAGTCTCGCTGATATAACAAACTACTATAAACTTAGTGGCTTAAAACAACTCCAGAGGGTATTCTCTTACAGCCCTAGAGCGTAGAAGACCGCATAGGTCTCAGGGGCTAAAGTCAAGGTGTCAGCAGAGCTGCATTCCTTGCAGAGGCTCAGGGGAGTCCATTCCTCATCTTCCAGCTTCTAAGGGCTGCCCACATTCCTTGGCTCCCAGGCCCACATAACCCCAGTCTGTTTCCATCAGCCCATCACCCTCTCTGACTCCGACATTCCTGCCTCCCTCTGACAAGACACTCATATAAGCCAGGATCATCTCTGCATCTCAAGATCCTTAACTGAATCATCCCTGCAGAAGCCCTTTTGCCATGTAAGGTAAAATTTTCACAGGTTCCAGGGATCAGGCTGTGGACATCTTTGCAGGCAATTTTGGTAGCTACAACAGTAGCAAAAATCTGGTGAAATATACACCCGATCCAAGATGACCGGAATCACGTTAGATTTTAAGAGAAGAACTCTCCAGTTTGGTCATTTTTAGGAGTGTGAGTCAGATGATTCTTCAAATCATCCTTCTTCTACACGAAGGCACCGAAGGGATCGAATACATACGGAGGTCAGGGTGTATGTATGATCAAAGTCGTGGTCAAGGGCAGCCGAGAGAAAACACGTGAAGTCCAGACTGAGGGGTCAGAATAAGGGAATCTGCTCACCTCTGATGAAGCAAAGAGTGAAGAAATTCTCAGGGGACAATGAGTGAAAGAACAGAGTGAAGCTGGCTGTCTGGCCAGGTCACGGGCATCTTAGACACGCAGGACTGAAGAGAGCCATGCATACATAGCACAGCCCTTGGCCCTTTGGGGTGAGGGCTCCAGGATGCGTGTTCTGTGCTGTCTCCCATGTCCCCAGTTGCGGGAGAGGGGACATGCTGGCTAACACACCCTTTGTCGGCTGCCTTTCCCCCTCTGCCTCACTCCTTCCTGCTCTCTCGTCGTCTTTGCTGGCAGCAACTTCCAAATAAATGACTTGCGCTTGAATCCTTGTCTCGGGGTCCACTGCTGGGAGAATCCAGACTGAGAGAGCCCCCTCTGTACTGGACAGCCCCCTCGGCCTCCCTTCCAGGAGCACATAAACGATAAGACAGACGCTGGGCCTGTCACTACGGAGTCCTCGGGAGTGAGGACGGAGTCACTGTGCTTCAGAAGACACCCACCAGCCAGGTGGGACAGTGACAAGTGGACAAGGCAGGGGGGGCAAAAAAAGTTGAAGACCTGAAATTTCTAAAGGGACCCAGGACAGAAACATGTAGCCCTCACCTCAAACGTCCCCGATTTCTAAGGGCAAAGCTTACATTTGTTCCCCCTTCCCCATACACCCCACCAAACCCCGGGTGTCAGGCTGTCTATCACCCTTTCAGGATGTCTCCTCTGTTTAAGGTACTCAAACCTGATCTTAACTCACAGCCACACTTTCTGAATCACACACACATATGCGACGCACTAGGTGATGAGGCTGTGGGATAAGACAAAGAGGAGAAGCTATATTCCCAGTCAGCTGTGTTCTAGAAAATGTTCTCCAAAAGGGACTGAAGGAATAAAAAAGGCTGGCTTGTAGTATCCGCTGATCCGAGTGATATAATAGTCCCATCGTGGCCCATGTCAGGCTAGGAATGCGACATCCATCAGCTGGCAAAAGTCCTACAAATGCAAATATCTCTCTGTGGGTTGTCCAAGCTGGCTTCATCACGCCCGCCACCTACCACCCTCCTAGGAATGTATAACAGCAATGACCACGCAGTCTGGGTAGACTATCTGCCTTATGGGAGTGACCCTAAAATGCAAAATGACTCGTACCACAGAGCTGTGTTTCTTAGTTACGTGACAGTGCTGGCCAGGTAAACAGGGAACTGGGAGTCCTCTTCCACTGTCGTTCAGGGGCTTCCAAGGTCACTCCAGGTCATCCCCATTCCATCCCGGCAAGCCTGCGGAGGATTGCCCATGGCAAGTTTTCAAGGGCTCCGCTTGCGCTCACAAACCATTGCTTGGGCATGGCCACACCGAAACGCAAGGGATGCTGGGAAGTGTAGTCCAGCTGTGGGCCCGGGAAGAAAAGAGAACATGCATTTGGTGGGTATCAGCTATCTCTGCCACAATCACATTTTTGAGCATCCGTGTTGTGTCAAGTACTGTGCTCACCAAGTTTATACGGACAGACGAAATTACATCTTCTATGGATGAGAAGTGAAACTTTCAGACACTGGCTTTTGTCTTACCGTGAGCCTTAGGTAGGAGTAGATTCTTGCAGGTACAAGATGGGGCCCCATGAATGAGGCTTTGTGGCCATTCTAGGGGCAAGCAGAGACATCTGCCAACACGGCCTTGTGTCTGCGGCTGCAAAGTGGGGTCCAAGCAGTTTGTTTAATAATATGAAGTACTCACATACGCACAGTATTTCTTCTTCTTGTAAGATATAAACTAGCATGTTTACACCTCCAATATTATTTCCCAACATTTTGCCTCAGCCTTCTGGAATCCCTAAGAAAGGAGTCAGGTTGCAAACAGGTGTCCTGGGATTTGCCCAAACTCACAGTCTCCCCGTGGGACATCTGTGTCACTGAACTTCAGCCACGTTGAGTGTCACAGCTGGAAACAACCTGTGGAACCACTTCTCTAAAGATTACGACGCACCATGGATCTACAGTTCTTTTCATTCCGTTTCAGACATGGCTATGAGATGCACTTTGGGGATATTTTTCGACTCAAGTACACAGCATCGCTTCAAGTGCTCCCACCGAAAAGAGAAACCGCTCTGCCCTTTTGTGGCCATCGCTGAAGCGCGAGCGGCCAGCGTGAAGTTCAATCCCTTTGTGACTTCTGACCGAAGCAAGAACCGGAAAAGGCATTGCAATGATGTCTTCCCGTCCTTCCAAAGAGCCGAGACAGAAGTCCAGCATTCGGTCCACGCCCGGCCCGAAGGATGATGAATTTCAGGTTGTACGAGGGCGCTGCAAACGGCAGCAGGTTGGCAGCGTCCAGGTTTACAGGAAGAAACATGCCACCTACGTTAAACGAGGGCAGCGGGAGAAGGCTACTGTCATGACTGTCCAGTGGGCCTTCACTCCAGCAAGGTGGTGATCCCTAGACTAAAACTGGACAAGGACCGCAAAGAGATCCTCGAACGTCAAGCCAAATCTTGCCAAACAGGAGAGGAAAAGGGCAAATAGAAGGAAGAAGCAATTGACAAGATGCAGGAATAAAATCATCTTGTATAGAACTGTCATTAAAAACTTAAAATGAAAAAAATTAATGAGACAGAGAAGCTCTTAACTAAATCCAGAAATACTGAAATTTAATCTCATTTCTATTCTCTCTCAACACTGAACACCGAAAGTACTTTCCAATGTGTAGTGCATTTTTCCCTTTGATGTGACATGTTCAGTAAAGCCGTGGGCATGGATTTCCTGAGCTGTTAATCTCTGCGGCATTTAGAACCTGCCACACTTCTCTGCAGGTTCAGTTTAATCCAAGATACACCAGGGCACACAGGATCTTCAAATACCTTTTTCAGGTTCATTCTTGGCAAGTTCAGGATCTCTCAACCCAGTAGCCCTTCTCAGGCCGTTAAACACCAAGTCGATTACCATTTGCTTTTGACAAGGAGTGTTTTATATGACATTTTACACAATGGCAGATGGGTCTCTTCTGGGAAAATGCTCTGTGTCCCCAGAAGAGTCTGCCAGGATTATTCTCTTGACTTACTTGAAGAGGTCACAACTAAAGAACTTAGCTGTTCCTCAAAATATGTAATGATCACCATCACTATACAAGATACTAGGACTGACGCTGAAGAAAGGCAACGGAGACATAGCTCCTTGACCTTGACAAACTCATAGCTTTGACCAAGAAGGCCAGTCCCAGTTTTTCACCTTCAGAATTCCCACTTTCGGAATCAATACTCATATAAAAACTTAGCTCTGGGCTACGGAAATAAAAGAGGACCACAAGTTACTGCATCTGCTCCTAGACACTGTGCTTTGGAGCCTAAAATGAAGCCACTATGGAAAGCCAGGCTTGCTCTTAACGCTTAGCGTGCAATCTGAATGTCAAAGCGCAGACCTGAAGCCATCGTAAGCTCACGTGGTCCCAGCCATCCTGGGAGGAGCGTGCGCTTGGCAGTTACATTCTCTAGGTCCAGTAATTGCGAAAACAAACCCATGCGGTTTCACCCAGCAAGAGCCCTTTCTCGGAGTCTAATCACTGTTTACACTTTCCCATGTCAGTCTGTGAGAGTCCTGTTCTCTGCTTTTCTTCTCCCGTTGGCAGCTGGCGCTGTGAGAACATTTGGTTGAAACAAACATTCTTTCCTGGGGCCTGAGCGTCTGTCCCCTCGCTCTGGGCCACCAGCACTCAGCCTTGAGTGATGGATGTCTCGGCGCGGTTTTCAAGTTGGGAACGGCTGGGCTTTGGCGGGAGAAATCCTGAGAGGGGCTGAGGGTGGGGCTGGATTCTTTCACGCCCGGGCCACGCCGAGGAGGTGTCCCCTTGACCTTGACAGGCCTTGACTGACGATGCCTCCCTGTGTTCCATCTCGGGGACAGTTTGGAGCTCACGTTACAGTCGGACTTCTGGGGCCTTTGATGTCCCAGCTGCAGGCGCAAAAGCGCTGGCGTGATTAGGAGGCCAGGCCTCTCTGGGAAAAGGGGGTGGCTGCACAGCTGAATACGAAATGCAATTAAAAAGGAGCACCTGGGCTGAAGCCGAAGCAAAGAATGGGACTCTGGCTCCGAGCAGAAGGGGGCTCATTTAATCACACAAGGATGTGCATCTCGACAAAGGGCTTGATTCAGAAAAACCCCGAACTCAAAAAAACAAAAAGGAAACACAACAAAACAGAACCGATCCGCCAATTTGCCAGCACAGCCAAGGAATGGACGAGAATCCTTGCTCACACCTTCAGGGCCGCCCGGGGTCAAATGAAGTTAGCAGAGGCTCATCCCGGGACAACGGTAGGACCTTTTTTCCTTTCTGCTGCCCTGGTGTCTTCACCCATCCCCAGCCGCCCATGGATTCCTACTTTTTCCATTCCCTCAGGCTCATTCTGCCCAGCGTTACCCAGGGGCTAATTTCCCAGGGGCAGTGCCTGTCCCAGGAGTGGGGGTGGGGGTGTGTCTGTGTGTGTGGTGTGTGTCCTGGCTTTAGCATCTTTTGTTTAATTTTTTTTTAATTTTTTTCTCCTTATGGCCGCACCTGCGGCATGGAAGTTCCCAGGCTAGGGGTTGAATTGGAGCTGTACCTGCCGGCCTACCCAAGAGCCACAGCAACGCCAGATCCGAGCCGCAATTGCGACCTACACCACAGCTCGTGGCAGCGCTGGATCCTTTAACCCACCGAGCGAGGCCAAGGATCGAACCCGCATCCTCATGGATACTAGTCTGAGCCACAACAGGAACTCCCTGGTTTGAGCATCTTACCTCCAGCAAAACTCTCCCATTACTTTAGACCAGCGGTTCTCAAACTGGAAACGCATCTGAGCCAACTGTCAAAACTCACATGGCTGGGCTCCATCCCCAGACTTTCTGATTCTCTAGGTCCAGCTCTGGGCAGACAAGCTGCATTTCCAACAAACTGCTCGAGGATCCTGATGCTGCTGATCCAGGGAGCAGGCTTTGAAAACCACTGGGTCAGACCAACCAGTTCAACTGAGAGATGAATCTGATTTAAAGTGTTATCCTGTTAGGAAAATGTTCCTAGACTGAAAGTCACCAAGAAAAGCTCAGTTTGAGCTCTAGCTATACCGCCAATGAGCTGTGTCAACATGGGCAAGTCCCTGGAGCCAGGATCTTCAACCCTGACCACACTCTAGAATCCCCCAGCAGCCTTTGATCGAGTTAATGCCAGGACCTACCCAAGATTGCCTGACTCAGAATCCTGGGGCACAGCACGGGATAGCAACACTGTCAAGGCCCCAGAGCTGATTCCCCTATGCTTTAGCCTCTCCGTGCCTCAGCTTCATCTTCTGAAAAATGGGTATAATAATTTTTACCCCACAGAACCACTGAGAGGAATAAATACAAATAAATATTCAAATGCCTTCATAAATGACAAAGTGCCAGTCAAATGGTAGGTGTTAGTTTCCTCTCAGAAAATGCACTTAAATTTTAACTGAAACATATCCTTGCATCATACACAAAAATAAACGCAAAATAGCTTGAAGGAGTTCCCGCTGTGGCTTTCTGGATTAAGGACCCAACGCTGTCTCTGGAAGGAGGCAGGTTCAATTCCTGGCCTTGCTCAGTGGGTGAAGGATCTGGCGTTGCCACAAGCTGCAGCACAGGTCACAGAGGCGGCACAGACCCAGTGTTGCTGTGGCTGTGGTGCAGGCCTCAGCTGTAGCTCCAATTTGACCCCTAGCCTGGGAACTTCCACATGCCACAGGTGTGGCCATCAAAAGATTTTTTTAATTGCTTACAGGAATAAACATAAGACAAGACACCATAAAACTCCTAGAAGGGATCACAGGCAAAGCATTCTTCGACATAAATCATACCAATATTATCTCAAGTCAGTCTCCAAAAGCAATGGAAATAAAAACTAAAACAAAACAATGGGACCTAATCAAACTTACATGTTCCGCACAGCAAAGGAAACCATTAAAAAAAAAATGACAACCTACGGGATGGGAGAAAATAGTTGCAAACGATGCAACCAACAAGGGCTTAAACTCCCAAATATACAAACAACTCACACAACTCAACAGCCAAAAAAAAAAAAAAAAGAAAAGAAAAATGGGCAAAAGACCTAAATAGATATTTCTCCAAAGAAGACATACAAATGGCCAACAAGTACATGAAAAAATGCTCGATATCACTAATTATTAGAGAAATGCAAAACAGAACTACAATGAGGTACCACCTCAATCCAGTCAGAATAGCCATCATTGAAAAGTCTACAAATGTTGGCGAGGAAGTGGAGAAAAGGGAGCCCTCTTACACTGTTGGTGGGAACGGAAGTTGGTACAACCGCTATGGAAAACAGTGTGGAAGTTCATCGGAAAATTAATTATAAAACTACCATATGATTCAGTAATCCCACTCCTAGGCAGATATACAGACAAAACGATAATTCAAAAAGATACATGCACCCCTGTGTTTACTGCAGCACTATTTACAGTAGCCAAGACATGGAAACAACTTAAATGTCCACCAACAGATGACTGGATAAAGAAAATGTGGTACATATATACAATGGAATACTACTCAGCCATAAAAAGTATGAAATAATGCCATTTGCAGTAACATGGATGGACCTAGAGATTATCATACTAAGTAAGCCAAATACCATATGATATTATTTAAATGTAAGATCTCAAATATGACACAAATGAACCTATCAGCAGAACAGAAACAGACACACAGACAAGGAAAACAGACTTGTGGTTGCCAAGGGGGAGGAGTTTGGGGGAGGGACGGAGTGGGATGCTGCGGTTAACAGATGCAAGCTACCATACACGGAAGGGATAAATAAGGCCCTACTGTATAGCACAAAGAACCATATTAAAAGTCCTATGATAAACCATAATGGAAAAGAATATTTTTAAAAACAGTGTATATATTATAGTTCCCACTGTGGTGCAGTGGGTTAAGGATCTGACATTGCCACAGCCATGGTGTAGGCCACAGCTGCAGCTCAGACTGGATCCCTGGCCCAGGAACTTCCATCTGCTGTGGGTGTAGCCAAAAAAAGGGGGAAAAAATGAGTGTATATGCATAACTGAGTCACTTTGCTGTACAGCAGAAATTAACACATTACAAAGGAGTTCCTGTCATGGCTCAGAGGTTAACAAATTCAGCTAGCATCCATGAGCATGCAGGTTCGATCCCTGGCCTCGCTCAGTGGGTTAAGGATCCGGCGTTGCCGTAAGCTGTGGTGCAGGTTGCAGACGCGGCTTGGATCCTGCGTTGCTGTGGCTGTGGTGTAGGCCGGTGGCTGCAGCTCCGATTCGACCCCTAGCCTGGAGACCTCCATATGCTGCAGGTACGGGCCTACGAAAAAAAAAAAAAAAAAGAAATTAACACATTATAAATCTTTATTTAAAATATTTCAATTTTGTATTAACTCATTAATTAAATAATTTAGAGAGACAAACAGTTTTTTTCACTGAGGTCACCAAGATCTGGCATTGCTGTGAGCTGTGGTGTAGGTTACAGACACGGCTCGGATCCCGCGTTGCTGTGGCTGTGGCAAAGGCCGGTGGCTGCAGCTCCTGTTAGACCCCTAGCCTGGGAACCTCCATATGCCATGGGTGTGGCCCAAATAAGGCAAAATGACAAAAAAGAAAAAAAAAACAGAAAAGCATTTTGACATGTTCCTCTTACTCCATCAATACACCTGCCTCTCTTTGCTTCTTTTTGCTTTTGGTTGGTTGGTTGTTTCTGGGCATGCCTATGACATGCAGAAATTCCCAGGCCAGGGATCAAACCCTCGCCACAGCGGTGACAATGCCAGATCCTTAACCCACTGAGCCACATGAGAACTCCTCCTTGCTTCCATTTTGAAAGCATCTCCCCATGTTTTCCTCTTGGAAAGTGAAATTACTCTTGGTGGCTATCCAGTGGCTTGGTGACCCTAATTAACACTAAGTCAGGAGTTGGCAAACTTTCTGTAAAGGGCCAAACAGTAAATATGTTAGGCTTTTCAGGCTATGCTGCAACTACTGAGCTCTGCCTTTGTGGCTTGAAAGCGGCCACAGACAATTCAGAAATGAATGGGCATGGCTGTGTGCCAGTAAAACTATTTAATGAAGACAGGTGGCAGGCTGGATTTGGCCCACGGGCAGTAGTTTGCCAACCCTTGCTCTAAACTTCCAATCAAGACGCAAAAATGTTCCAAGTCAACTCAAGAAACAGCTGGGAACCTAGTGAAACGTAACAAGCAAAGAACCATTTTCTATTCGCACTCACGTGTGTGGACCGGAAGGCGGATATAAGTCAGGAAGGATGGCAGGGACATCACGCGGCCAGCTGAAAGGCAAGTCACTTGCTTCAGAATCGTCACTGCATGTGCTGTGTGCCCAGCTAAGGTGATCACGGCCTTCCCAGGTGGGCCACGTTAGGTGCTCATGAGAAAGAAGAGGCAAACGTCCCCCCGTCCCCAGTGGCTTTCTGCTTAAAGGTGGGGGACTCTCTTCCCCAGCCACCTGGCACAGCAACGCCTGTCCCCAGGCCTTGGACTCCCCAGCCCGTCCTTGCCTAACACTAGGCATTTTCACCCCACTTTATGGAAAAACTCACCAAAATGACACCAAAGCATGGTCCCTTTGTCCATACTTGGTAAATCTTAGTGCTCCTTTCTGTACAATCAGAGTGTTGGGAGGGGGTAGAATTTGCCATCTCACACACACACACACACACAACTCAGCAAATGTCTGGAGACACTTTGGTTGTCACCACTAGGGGGATGGCTGCTACTGACACCTAGTGGCTGGAGGCCAGGGATGCAGCCAAACATCCTGCAGTGCCCAGGCCAGCCCCGCACCAAGGATGGACGGATGACCCTGCCCCAAGGCCACCGGTTCTGAGGACGAGAAATCCTGAGATGGCGCACCACCCTGAGTGCAGTTGTGACCTCAGAAGTTTGGGGGCTGAGAAGTGGGACTCAGAGATCTCAGGCCAAATCTCTCCTCACCTAGGTTCTCTGGACAGGCTCCTTCAGTGACTCAATCACTGTGGCCATCGCTCTCTTCCTCTCGGAGTCAGTGAATCTTGCAGAATCTCAGAGCTGGAAGTAAGCTCAAGGACAGCACCTCGTTCAGACCCGTCACCTAAGGTAGTGCTTCTTAAATTACGCTGCATACGAACCCCCTACGGATCTGGTTAAGATGCAGATTTTGGAGCTCCCATTGTGGCTCAGCGGGTTAAGGACCCCACACTGTCTCTGTGACGATGCAGGTTTGATCCCTGGCCTTGCCCAATGGATTAAAGATCTGGAGTTGTAATGAACTGTGGTGTAGGTTGCAGGCGTGGCTCAGATCTGGTGTCACTGTGGCTGCGGTGTAGGCCGGCAGCTGCAGCTCTGATTCGATCCCTAGCCTGGGAATCTCCATATGCCGCAGGTGTGGCCCTTAAAAAAAAAGATGCAGATTCGGACTCAGTCGACATGGACCTGGGCATTTCTAACCAGCTCCAGGGTCCGACAGTGCCTAGACATCACCCTGGTTACCAAGCCTCACAGATGATGTGCTTCAAGCTCATTCAAGGTGCCTCGCTTCACCCAGGTCACTCCGCGCAGACAGGCTCGTTCCCCGGCCCCACCCTCTGGGACCCCTACCCTGTGCGGAGCAACTGCCTGGAAAGAGCTGCTGGGCGATCACAGAAACCACCCACCGCCAGTCCTGGCAACGCCCTAGTCTTTCTGGGGACCTACTGAAGGTTGAGAAATGGCAGCAAAGGAAAAGTGTTCATCGGAAGGAAGCCAACTTCCCCTCGGTCAGCATCATGCGCAGGAGAAGGGTGGGACCCCAGAGAGTGAGCTTGCGGGCAGGAAATGAACATGGAGCCCCAAGAAAGGAAGGAAGGGTGGAAGGGTGGAAGGAAGGAAGAAAGGAAGGGAGGAAGGGAGGGAGGGAGGAAGGGAGGGAGGCTGGCTCTACTTGCAGCAGCATCCTTGGGACGTAGCCTGTCAGGCAGCCTGTGGGACGAGAATTCACGTGTGTGTTTTCAATTTCTCTGACAGGATCTGCTTGGATTGAGTACGGCTGTTTAATCTTTGAAATATGTGTTCCATCACAAACGCTGGAATCACATCGAAATTGCTCCCTTCGTTCTGAGAGCCAAAGCCCGACCAAAGGGGTTTGGAAATCCCTGCAAGGTGCTCTTTGGTTATTGCTCACTCGGAAAGAAAAAGCCATTCCTCTAATGAAATGCAGTGTTGAGGAACTGCCAGGAAGACACGCTCCCTATCTGCCCTCACATATGGTAGCTTCTTTCTAGCCAATTAACTACCAGTGAACTGGGGAAGCACTGCAACAACAGGCACGCTGGGCTCCCCGGGCTCAGCCAGTGCACGCAGGCCCAGGAAGACGTGGAAGTTTCTGGTCCTATCTCAACCAGAAGCCCAGGAAGAAGCCTGCTTGACCTGGATATTTCTTTGCAAGGCCGTCCTGATAAGTTCGAGCCAAGCCCCAGAATTAAAACTGATGGGTTGTCGCCTTTCAGATAAATCCTGTTTCTTTATTATCCCCCTGTGGCCTAAAACTAACTACATCATGGCGAAGGGAAGTGCCCAAGGCCCACAAAGGCTGGGCTTCAGGAGTTTTAACTAATGAGACTGACTTCTACGTTAACACCATGCCAGTATTTTCTCGGTCTGCAAGTGTAGTGGCCGTTGGGTTTGACATTGTCTGAAAATAAGCAAGTCACACACAGTCTTGTGCTTTGCAAAATCTTCCTCCAAATCTGAAGCTCATCAAGAGTGCAGCATCCGTGTGTATTCACACTTTGATGCTCAAAAGTCACTATAAAACACGAATCACTTTGCTGTACACCTGAAATACAACATCATAAATCACTATACTTCAATTTTTTAAAAAGTCAATATGAAGCCAGAGAGAAATGGACTTCCTACCAAGTGGTTTCTTTCCTAATAATTTCCTACTAATTTGGAGTCAGTGAAGGTTTTTTTTTTGGGGGGGGGTGACATCCCTTAAGAGATCTGCGATTTTGTTTATTTTGTTTGCTTTGTTCCATTTTGTTTTAGGGGGGAAGTGACTGCGTGAAAAGTTGGGAAGAAAAGCAATCGGTCAGCTCAAACTGTGTTTACTTTTAGTGGTCTTACAATTGAAGTGTAATATGTCCTTTAACAACACAAAATTAATTAATTTCCAAGTAAAGCTCCTGGGAGGACTTCATAATGTGAGAAGATGATGACATCTGCCATTTGCACGGCCTTTTCCAGGCCAAGTGCTTTACAGTAATTATCTCATGACTACCTCTCAGAGCCACGCCTCTGCTCAAGAGTGTTAGCTCACGCTACAGAGATGGGGAAACCCAGGCTCAGAGAGGTGCGATTCTTTGACAATGTCACCCAGCCAAGGGCAGTCCTACGGGCCCCAAAGTCAGTGTGACACCCTAAGAACAGAATGTTGGTTCTGTTTGCCCTTCAGACACCATCAGACCATAGACATTTCCTAGCGTGGCTTTAGTACCACTGATCTGCCAATGGCTTGATCTCCATCTCCAAACCTAATGAGCTCCCCAAACTCTGAACTTGAATGTCCAACAGCTATCTCCGGAGTCAGTACTTCCAAAACGGACCTCTTCCTCTCTACTAGCCCACCTCGGTCAATGGCAACTTAGCATTTCATATCCGTTCCACTAGCCAATCTGTGAGTTCAGCGCTGGAAATACATCCAAAACTCAGGAACTTCTCTGGGCCAAGCCTCCATCGGAACTCACCCTATTTGCAACCGCCTCCCAGCCAGACTCCTGGCGTCTACTTCTTGCTATGCCACAGCCAGAAGGGCTCGCGCGCAATGCAAATCAAACCGTGTCCTTCCTCCTACCCCCGCCCCCAAGACCCTGAAGCAGCTCCTCGTGCCTCCCCTTCCCCCACAGGAAAGACAAAACCAACTTCAAATCCTGTCCTCCAATCGGAAGGGACTCCTCTTGCCGGGTCTTCTAGGTCAAAGTTATGGGGGCATTCTTGGTACTGGTTTGGGTTTTTTGTTTTTCAAATTTTCTCCAAAGTTGAAAATTTCAAAATACAAAACTGCTAAGGAAGTGTGTAATTCCAACCCACCAGACGAAGAACAAGGGACCTGAAAAATGGCCGGACACTGCACGACCAAAATGACTCCCATGACCCTCTTAAGGGGCCTTTCACTTGGCCAGGCACCTCAGCAGGCACCAGACTCAGGTGTCCGGAGGCTCCACAGGCTGGGCGATCAGTCTCCCATTTACAACATGCTTCTCCAGGACACCGTGCTTGGCTCCTTTCTTACAACAGAGTTCAAATATGTAATGTCTAGTAAGGTGCCCACGTCGGCACAGAGAGTGTTACAAGAAAGAAAAACAAACCCTCGTTGCTATGTCATCATTCCAACACCAAATGCAAACACATCTCATAAAAGTCACACGCAGTCTCCTTCGACGACAGAAAGTTAGGACCACGCTAGTGAAAACGGAGTCTGGTTAATGTTCCCCAAGTTTCAGAGACAGGCTCCCAGCCCCTGTCAACCGTTTCAAAGGTTTGAGGCTGGGTCTGACAGAACACGGAATTAAAATGAAGATGCAGTATTACAATTCCTCAAAATTCAATAGTCCTCCCTGGTTTCTCACCCTTTCCAGCTCAGCATTTGAATAATGAATATAATGAATACTAAACAGAATTCACACATGCTGATCATTTCAAGGAACCAGGTCTCACCTAAGTAAAACAAACTGCTCGAAAATTCTTCAGTTTCTGGGACTTACTAGGGCCCCCCAAACATCTATTGACACGTCTTCTTTCTCCGGTCGTCGGAAAGAAGACTGAATAAGAGAACTCGGGACGGCCTGGTTCCAAAGCAACAGCAAACACTGAAGACTGATTTGCTTCTAGCACACCTGCTTTGCTGGAAAAGCCACGTGCACATCTGCGATCCCCTGGGGCTGTGCTGAAAAACACATGAAATTCACATGTCACGTTCCGGATGCTCTTTATCCCGGCCGTCCATCTACAACACATTCCCTTAGTAAGAGAAAACAATAGCAAGGAGTAGGTTCACGTTGTATTTTCAGGAACAAAAACGGATTCAGAAAGAATCCAGAAAGTTCTACAAATGCCTAATAGCCTTTAGTTCTGGAAAAAGAAACACAAACGTTATTCTGAGAAATGTCCCCCCACCCCCACCCAACCAGCCCAGCTCTATTCATCTCGTTCACCAGCTCACCAGGTAAAGGAGACCCAGTGCCACATTCGGATAGAGCCAACACCTTGAGAACTCCGCCCAAGCACTCCTATGAGGCAGCGTGACAAAGGACCCAGCAGTGTGTCCCTGCCGTGTTTGTCTGAGGCCTAGGCCGGAAGCAGAGTCAGGGCTCCGGAGGCAGGTAATTGGCTTTGGCAGTGGCACTGCAAACCCCCTGTGCCTGGCGGGGGCCCTCTGTTGAGGGCAACTCCATGCTGAGCACTGGGGAGAGGACACAAGTCCCCTGAGTGACCTTGGCCCAGCGTCCCTCTCCCCTCCCCTTCCCAGGCCTCAGCTGGAAGAGGAGGAATTCCGTGGCTTCACTATCTTCGGCTCTCTGTTCACTGTTTCTTGTTCCCTTCTGAAGTTCCTTGTTTCGGCCAACAGAGTGTTCTGGATTATATAAATCTGGGCTATGACTAAGACTCTTTCGGGAGCCCATGTGGGAGGAAGAGGGGACTGCATTAAAACTTTTTTAAGACTGAAAGGCCAAGAGGATCCAGCTTCACTTGCGTTGTTCCACGGAAACCCCAACGGCAACACGAATACGTGGACCCATTACGCAGTACTTACGCGTTGTGAACGAGGCCAAGTTCATTCCACTATAGAGTCATTCCACTATAGGACCAAAGAGGACCTTCTCAACTACAGACTGACCTTTCTACACTGAACTGGCTATTTGCTATTATTTTGGAGGCCAATTCATTATAGAAACAAATTTTCCATAAATCGTCAGCATGACCTGACTTAAACATCTTTAGGTCATAGAGTCCCTGGTGTGGCTCAGTGGGTTAAGGATCCAGAGTTGCCGTGAGCCGTGGTGTAGGTTGTAGACACATCTCAGATCCCATGTTGCTGTGACTGTGGTGTAGACCAGCAACTGCAGCTCCGATTCAACCCCTAGCCTGGTAACTTCCATATGCCATGGGGGCGGCCCTAAAAAGGCAAAAAAAAAAAAAGCAAAAGATTTGTCAGGATGGAGCTCCCTGGTAGCCCAGTGGTTAAGGATCTGGCATTGTCACTGCTATGGCGTCAGCTGGATCCCAGGCCTGGAAGTTACCAAACTCTGTGGGTGTGGCAAAAAAAAAAGATTAAAATCAGGTTAAACATATTAACATACTTTCTTCTATCAACTAGACATTCCATAGAAACTCAGAGGTAGGTTTTCATCCAGAATGAACATTTTTATTAGGGCTAAGAAACGACTTTGATTGGGAGTTCTATGTCAAATCCAAGGGGAGGGATGGGCCACTGTAACGTCCAAAGAGAGTGTTTGGAGGCAGACAGGACAATGACAGGGATATGACAAGAGCATCCAATAGAGCAGACAATGTTCCCCTCCCAAGGACCAACCCCTGCCTTATTCAGAGAATCTCATTCAGAATGTGTGCCTACCTGGTAAGTATTTCCCTTCCCAGACTCACGTGCGGCTGAGGGACCCACGTGACAGGTTCTAACCAATGGATGTTAGCCGAGCCTCTCCGGGAAAGCTTCACTTTTGTGACACAGACACTGTACCCTGTCACTTGCCTCTTCTCCCTCCTTCTGCTTAGGAAGCAGACGTCAGACCCGGCGGTTCCATGACCATCTTGGGACTACGAGGCAGTAGAGGCCAAAGGTACAAGGGGTAAGGAGGGCGGGGAAAAAATGCCAAAGAAAGCGGGTCATCGATGATACATTTATAGAGACGGTCCCGAGTGCCCACTCCCAGGCTCCTTATTGAGCTCTTCGTCGGGTGTTCGGTTTTCTAATATCTGCAGTCAAATGCACACGGAATACATCAGTATCCAATGATGGGACTGAAAAGGATGAGGACGACTCGGTGAAAAGGGAACAACAAAGACTCAAGTGAAAGGGCAAGCAGGCTCGGTCTTCCAGAGATCACACAGGGGCCCAAAAACACACAGCTTACTTCTCTCCCCACCAACAAGACAGAAGTCCCGACTAAAAGAATAAATGTATCATTACATTCAATACAAAGATACCCAAAGCTCAAACTGGCTGTCTCGAATTTAACTCTGTTCTTCTGCGCTTTGATTGCGAATATGAAAATGCATGCTTATACATTAAAGCTGGATGTTTTGCATCCTACAGAGAAAAGAATGGAACAGATTTAGAATCAATTTAGTATTTCTCTTGCAATCCATTTGGAGGAGTTCCCACTGAGAACTCATCTGCCTCTCTCTCTCTGCAGCCGTATTTAATAAGATCTGAGCGGAAAAAGAAGTAGTAACACTGGGTAGCCTGTTTTGACTCTTGTATATGCTATTTTGAAACCACGGCTGCTATGGCAAGCAGGCACGATACAGGACATGGCCCGCGGAAAATGCTGGACTGATCACTATTTAAGAATGCACAGGCCAGAGCAATAAATAAATGGAGCAAATGCAACGGGGAGGGGAATCTAGGACAGGTATGTATGCCCTCCAAAAACAGATGAATCCCTTTTTGTGGTGAGAAACACAGTGCAACACTGAACGCTCCAACAGTGCATCGTGCAGTCCCAAGATGCTGGTCTTCAAGAGAGAAATGATTTCTTCATGCTCAACATGGCAGGTGAGCCGATGTTGGTTCAGAAACTGAGAGATGAGCAAAGTAACCGCCCGAGAACGGGAGCCAGCGATGGATGGTCGCGAGTGAACCCACTGGCACACTTGCAGCTTTCACTATGTTCACATTGAACTTCCTCTTCTTTCCCAACAAAGTGCAAATATCTTCAATCTGATTCAGTAACATAGCAGCAAAACCGCAGGGACCAATAAATAAGGATGCTGAAAAGTCGATGCCCCTTGGCCTTTCAGACTCAAAGCTTCACCAAAAACATCAGCCTTCAACAGAAGGGGCAAATGTGTCTTGACTCAGCAACTGTGTTCCGTGCCCCTGTACAAACCACGCAGTTTAGACCCACCCCCACGCCCCGCAGCAGTTACTAAACTCGTAAAACACAGCTTGAAATTCACAAGGGGTTAAAGCTATAAAATGCCTACTCGATGACGTATTTTTTTTTTTTTTTAAGTTTCGTTCTTTTTCCCATGCTTTCAAACAAAGCTTTTGTTTCCGCTGCCCCCAGCGCATGATTCTTCCTTAGGATAATAACACATCATTTGTTTCTTTTTTTTAAAATGACAAGGTTGTGTTTTTCACAAAGTAAATGCCATCTTGTTTCTAATTAAACATGATAGATTCAGGGTCCTGGTTTGCCATCTGGGCCATATGTCTCAGAACATCCTTTTTTGTGATGATGCCAAGAAGTCTCCTGGAGAAGAAATAAAACAGAGAAGAGAGATCAGCCTTGCAATACTGATTCATGCCTGTCCCTCGTCCCCAGCCCCCTTTCCACGCAGGCGACATAGAGAGCACCATTTCCCAGCCTCCCTTGCGGATGGGTGGGTCCCAGTGACTGAGCTCTGGCCAGTGGCGTGTGAGTGGACGTTTGTGACACCCCTCCCGGGTCACCTGCACCTTTCTTCAATCTCTCTCCTCACCTGCCAGCCCGAGACAGAGGAGCTAGTGAAGGACTCTGAGGTCACAGGGACTGCATTAGGAGCCACCAGATTCAAAGCCCTGGGTCCTTGAATGACTGTGTGGTGCAGAGCCCGCACCTGCTGCCACCCACACTGGATATGAGTGACACGGGAGAAAAATGAACCTCTTAGGTGTTAGGCCACTGAGATTGCAGGCTTGTTTATTATAGCAGTAAGCCTACGACAATGAACAGACTCCACTAAATTTTAAGACTACCATCAATTTAAAAGAGCTTATGAAAGCCACTGTCAAAACTCAACAATGCAGAACCTCCAAGTATAAAGCATTATAAATCTAAGAAACTTTGGTGCTCCCACTGTGGCTCAGTGGGTTAAGAACCTGACCAACTACCTGTGAGGATGCAGGTTTGATCCCTGGTCTCGCTCAGTGGGTTAAGGATCCGGCGTTGCTGTGAGCTGTAACATAGGTCGAAGATGCAGCTCGGATCTGGGGTTGCTGTGGCTGTGGCTGTGGCTGGCAGCTGCAGCTCCCATTCGACCCCTAGCCTGGGAACCTCCATGTGCCACAGGTGCAGCCATAAAAGTAAGGAAGGAAGGGAGGAAGGGAGAGAGGGAGGGAGGAAGGGAGGAAGGAAGGAAGGAATTTTAAGTGTAAGGTAACAATCGTTCTATTTTAAATTTATCCTGCTGGAAGGGTAAAGTTTGACATTCATCTCCGACCATATATGGAAATTATCTCCTCTTCTAAAATTCCATGGCTTTCAACGTAAAAAAACAATGTCACTTCCCAGGGCCCTTGGTGTAGGGCCACCTAGACTGTACACGACTCCATTCACAAACACGACAGTGTAAACAGCACCCTGGATCAACTGTCCACAGCAGCCCTTGCCTCATTCTTGATTTTACTCAGTACTTCAATCACCACCTGCTGGGGTCCAGTCATGCACCCCCGGGGCGTGAAACTGAGAGGTATCAAAGAGAGGGGGGCACACAACCTTTTCAAAGAGAAGATGTTCTTTTGCCAAATTAGTTTGCAAAATGCTGCTCACTGTATCTCCGTCATTCCTAAGACGAGGGGAAGAGGAAAGTAAAGGATGGAGGTCTCTTGGTGGTGCTGTGGGCTAAGGACCCAACGTCTTCACTGCTATGGCTCGGGTCAGAGCTGTGGCGCGGCTTCGATCCCTGGCCCCAGAAATTCCACAAGCTGAAGGCAAGGCCAAAAAAAAAAAAAACGGAAGAAAAGCAAAGGATGGCGGGCTCACCCTGGAATACTATACAGCTAGTAAACTGACAGGTTCCTATTCTATACCTGTATAAAACAATGATAGTCCAAAACCTTGGAAAATGCAATTGCAATACACTGTCATTTATTTCCCGAAAGCCAAACTGTCAAACGCATCTCTTACTGCACAAGAGCAAGTTAATAGGAGAAGAAAGCTCGAGTACTTGGAAGAGCATTCCAGCTGCTCACAGCTGGGGAAATGGACACCCGTCAGTTGACACTGTCGGGCCAGAGTTCTGACTTTTTTGTCCCTGACCACGCTGGCCCTGAACCTTGAAAAAGTGACGGATGTCTCATGTTAGTTTCCCCGCCTATCACGCCGGGGGGAGGCCGCAGATACTACGCCTTCCATCCGTCTCAGAGGAACGTCTTCAGGACAGATGAAAACAGCAAAAAGGGCCTTTAAAACCATGCCATAAAGAATGACAACAATACAGGTGACAAATCGCCGAAAGAAAGCACCAGGACTAACAGGGTAATTAAAAATAAAAAAGATGAAGAGAAAATGGAGCAAGCAGCACAGGATTAGAAAGTCAACACTTTGCAAGCCCCAATGTAATCAAGGCATTTAGTCAACAATTAGTAATGGATTACCCCCAAGTCGTGGTTGCTGGAAAACTGAATGTTCGCATGGTCTCCAAGGATCCCCCACAGGTGACATACAAAGAGAAGAATGTCCCCGACAACAGAGGGCGCTGGCCATCACCGCCGCCTCCCACTGACAGAGCTATCACCAACCACGGTGGAAAAGCTGACATTATGACATCATCTCTGCTGGGATGCTGCCCAAAACTACTTAAACCAAATCAAACCATGAGGAAGCAATCAAAAAAATTCAGAATGTGGGACTACTGGTCCGGACTCTTAAAAAAAGTTACAATCTGTTATAAATAACAAACAAAACTGGCATGGAATTATTCCAGATAAAAGACTAAAGAGGCAGGAGTTCCCGTCGTGGCTCAGTGGTTAATGAATCGGACTAGGAACCATGACGTAGTGGGTTCAATCCCTGGCCTTGCTCAGTGGGTTAAGGATCCGGCGTTGCCGTGAGCTGTGGTGTAGGTCGCAGACGCAGCTCGGATCTAGCGTTGCTATGGCTGTATTGGAGGCTGGTGGCTACAGCTCCGATTCAACCCCTAGCCTGGGAACCTCCATAGGTTCCCAGGCTAGGGGTTGAATGCCACAGGCGTGGCCCTAAAAAGCAAAAAAAATAAAAATAAAGTCTATTCATTGAAGAACACAAAATTCTTTGGGGGAAGTAAGTGGTTGCCTGAAGGGTGGGGGTGGTGGTGAAAGAGGACAGAGCCAGGAACTGCTGTTTTTCCTTCCAGCTGATTCGGGCTACTTGACTTTAACTGTGCTCGCAGATTAAATACATTTCTAAAATTTATAAAAATACAGTAAAATCAAAGATGCCCCATAAAACAGGATGCTAGACTAAAGCTGCCAAGCCGAGTCAGAGTCCCGACCGAGTCAGCCTGGGCTGCTGTAACAAAGCAACACAGACTAGGTGGCTTAACAACAGAAACGTATGCTCTCAGAGTTCCACTGTGGTGCAGTGGGTTAGGAATCTGACTGCAGTGGCTTGGGTCGCTGTGGAAGTGCAGGTTCGAGTCCTAGCCTGGCACAGTGTCGCTCCTGGTTTGCCACAGCTGTGGCATAGGTTGTAGCTGCAGCTCGGATTCAATCCCTGGCCCAGCAACTTCCATATGCTGTGGGAACAGCTGAAAAAAAAAAAAGAAAGAAAAGAAAAAGAAATGTATGTTCTCATAGTTCTGGAGGCTGAAAGGCCAAGATCAAGGTGCTGGCTGGTTTGGCTTCTCCAGAGGCCTCTCTCCTGGGCTTGCAGACGGCCACTTTTTTGCTGCATCCTCCTCACATGGCCTTTTTCAAAGGGCACCAGTCCCATCGGGTTAGGGCCCCATCCTTATGACCTCTTTTAACCTTAATCCCTCCTTAAAGACCTCATTTCCAAGTACAGTCACATTGGAGACTAGGGCTTCAACCTATGGATTTGGGGATGTGGGGACAAAGGTCGATCTGTAAGTCCTTCAGTTCCTTTTACAATCAAAAAGGGTGAGTTCCCGTCAGGGCACAGTGGAAACAAATCCGACTAGGAACCATGAGGTTGCAGGTTCGATCCCTGGCCTTGCTCAGTGGATTAAGGATCCGGCATTGCTGTGAGCTGTGGTGTAGGTCTCACACAAGGATCGGATCCCGCGTTGCTGTGGCCGTGGTGAAAGCCGGCAGCTGGAGCTCCGATTCAACCCCTAGCCTGGGAACCTCCGTAAGCAGCGGGCACGGCCCTAAAAAGCAAAAATCCAAAAGGAAAAAAAAATCAAAAAGGAAGAGTCACAGGGCAAGCCACGAAGAAAGCCACCACCACCAGAGAAGTGGGAGCACACGTGAGCGGTCGGGGCCACAAACGGAGGGAAGAGTCCTGAGGCTGGCTGCCACCAACTAGCAGACAGCCCCTCGGCTGAAAACGCTCTTTTGTCCTTTTGGACATTTATTTTCTACTTGAAACCGGGCTCCGGACACTCCCTTCCAGAACAGCTGGGGAACACCACTTAAACTGGATTACGTCCACGTGCCGTGGGAGACGACAAGCTCCTTGATTTTTTGGTCAGCACGTTACGCGCCTCCTCCAGGTCTCACTCACATGGATGGTCAGTAAGATGCTGATGCAGACAATGTCGCTTCGGAAAAAACATGACTTGTGAGTGTCTGCAAAATGACGAGAACTTTACTGTAACACACACGGACACCCCTCCCGGATCTATAAACCTAGGTTTTGCTTCCTAATATTCATCCTGGAGACAATATCAAAAGATCAGGCCATTTGCGAGCCCGACAGGCCCATCTTAAAGCTCAGCAAGGCTAATGTCTAAAAGTCAAGCTGGTTCCGATGGCTCTGGGGAAATACGCACGCAGGAGCTGCCTTGGGTTCGCGCATAAAGTGCGCCCTGTCCTGCAACAATAAGTATCAAAAGGGAAGAAAGCTGAACCTGCCTCCCAGGAGGAGGCAGCGTTACCCCCCAGCGGGGCTCGTCAGTGGTGTCAAATGTCCTACTTGATCTAAAGCAAGCGTTTAAACCTCCAGCGCCTTTGAGCAGCAGTTCAAGTGAATCTGGGGGATGACAAATGGCCCATCTATGACCACGAACATAATTCAGATTCGAGCAGCCGGGCTCCTGTGAGAGGCCCACCTAGCTGACCCCATCTCCCCTGCTGGCTTTTTCTTTCTAGTTCCCCGGTGGGGAAAATCCCACATTCACTCCTGGCCACTGGAGGCTTCCCAGCCTCCGGCCTGACGGAGACAAAGAATCCTCTGGCTCCTGGTCGGGTTTCGCAACCACCTTGGGGCCCGGGCCCTGAGAAGTCCTGCGGACAACGCGAGTAAAGGGCACGGGCTGGGGTTCTCGGCCAAGGGCAGGGAAGGCACATGGCGACGGAACACATCAAAAACGCGAGCTGGCTTGAGCCGTGCCTGCCCTGGCTGAAAGCCCGAGGAGATGAAAGGCCCCGCAAATAAGGATCTCTTGCCAGCACTAACGTATCGGCATCTGTGTTTGTTTAAAATACGTAGGGCGAAAGCGAGCGAGCGAGAGAGTGAGAGAGTGCGATTTTGTTTTCTCACAGAACATTCGGAGCCAATTTCAGCACCCAGATCTTCACAGGAAAACCTCGTGGGGCTCCGTGAGGTGTGAGCGGGCGTTAAGGGCAGGGTTTCCTGCCAGAACTGGAAATTCCAATGCTAACTGACAGTGGATTATTATTTTAAAGGAAAAGAGAAACTGCTATACACTTGAGACGACACGGGTGATCGCGGTGGTGTTTTTGCCGAGCGCTGGAAATTCAAGTCCAGAAATGCACTTCAGGAGTTTGCAAAGTGGGGACCCCGACTGGCAGCGGCACCTGGGAGCTGGTTAGAAATACACCTTCTCAGGACCCCTCCCGGCTCGCAGGGTTCAACCTGGAGGTTTAAGCCTCTGGGATTCTGACGCCCACTTGAGTTTGCAAGCCACTGGATTCCTTGAAAAACCACCAGGAGAAATGACCTCTAGCCTCAAAACACTTAATTGTTCCTCGTGGACTGTCTTTCCCCTGGGCAAGACACCCTCCAGCTGCAGTCAGAGCTCAGGAGGGGACACATGTCCCGCTGGCTAGGAGTTCTCTGGGTCAAGTGCAAATCTGACCGCTTGCACAGCCCTGCACCACCCTGAGCAGGGCGGCAGGAAGACAGCCGAGTGCGTGAGCGCTGCTCTGCGGCCACCCACAGGCAGCCAGGCTAAGGGCACTCGGTTGGAACACAAGTGACATCGGGGCCACCCGGTTCTTCATGTTGATGGGGGCAGTCCTGTGCACTGTAGGATATTAAACAGCATGCCTGTCCTGGCCCCAGCGGAAGCTGGTAGTGGCATCCCCTCCCCCCACTTACGACACCCCTCATCTCTGGGGACCTAGAGCCCTGGGTGAGAACTGCTGGCTTAACTGGGGTGTGCTAGTTGTGGAGACGTCAACCACGTCAGAGGGTTAAGCCTCTAGATTCCATCCGGGCCGAAACTCTGTTTAAGGTTCCGGGGTCTCCTCAGCCCTAGAGGACTGAACTGGGCAGAGAATCCCAGGTTCCAGGCTACCTGGACCCAGCTGACCTCTTCCTCCACCCACGCTTCTGAGGCCCTGGCACTTAGGCAGAGCCCCTGAGCCCAAGGGACGGGCCTCGGGGCACTGCCCCTCTCATGTCATCAGGATCCTTTGATCGCTGCAGTGCTGGTTTCCAGGTTCGCGCTAACGCCAAGGAAAGCAACTCTGCTGCGGCAGAGACGATGCCGTGAGCCACCCTATCTCCCAGCTCTGTGATAACGTTTGAAAATGGGAAGTTGGGAGCTCCCGTTGTGGCTCAGCAGGTTAAGAACCCGACTAATGTCCGTGGGGATGTAGGTTTGATCCCTGGCCTTGCTCTGTGGGTTAAGGACCTGGCATTGCCTCAAGCTGCAGCGGAGGTTGCAGATGTGGCTCAGAGCCCACGTTGCTGTGGCTGTGGTGTAGGCCGGCAGCTGGAGCTCCAATTCGACCCCTAGCCTGGGAACCTCTGTATGCCGTGGGTGCGGCCCTAAAGAGGAAAAAAATAAATCAATAAATCAAAAAATAAAATCAGTAAATTTTAAAAATGGGCAAAAATTTAAAAAAAAACGGAAGTTGTTTTGAACAGATTGATATATATTAGGGAACAATCTGAGCATAAGGTAAACCTCACGTTTGACTTTTCTTAGGGCTACAAGTGCAGCATATCGAAGTTTCCAGGCCAGGGGTCAAATTGGAGTGATAGCTAATTGCCTACACCACAGCCACAGCAATGCGGGATCTGAGCCACGTCTGCAACCAACACCACAGCTCATGGCAATGCCGGATCCTTAACCCACTGAGCGAGGCCAGGGAGTGAACCCGCCTCTTCATGGATACCAGTTGGATTTGTTTCTGCTGAACCACAACGGGAACCCCGCAAGCCTCACATCTGCTTATGGATGATCCCACCCACAGGAACCTCCAGGAGAATGCGCAACACTGCACGCCGCCGGGAACACCCAGGGGCATGGGGTCACCCAGCAGCAGCCTTGGTGACACCAGTGTCCACAAGTCAACTGCAGGGCTTTCTCCCAGTCATACAGATAGACTTCTCAGCCATTTAATGTGTGTAAAACGTCTGACCATTTTTATTAGATTCTTATTTCTTTTTTTCTTTTAATGGCCACGCCCCCACAGCTGTGGCAACGCCAGATCCTTAACCCATTGTACCAGGCTGGGGACAGAACCAGAAACTCTGCAGCGACCCAAATCGCTGCAGTTGGATTTTTAACCCACTGCACCACAGTGGGAACTCCGTCATCTCTTTTTTGGAGTGTGTCCCTGATGAAGTGAATGTTGTGTGCCTTACCCTATATTTCTCATCATTGCTGAAATTTTTGTTGCTCAGTTCTACACAGGTTGCCGTGACCTGGAGGAACGCGTGTGCCGTGTCACAACATCACCGCAGGCCAGGCTGAACTTACTTCTGGAGCCATGACCACTGTGGGGGGTGGGGGGTGGGGGGAGCCCCAGCCCCTCCCCATTAGCTCCTCCCCCTTTGGACCCAATCTTCAGCCTCAGGGCAGAGACTGCATCCAGAAACCCCCCCACCCACCCCCGCATCCCCACCCAGAAGCCCAAGCCCCAAGCTCAAGGGCATCTCCTTCTCCTGCGCTCGCCATGGCCTGACATCTCTTCCAAGCACTGAGCCCCCCCCGGTCCCCTTCATCTAGTTCCCCACAAGGGTCCAGCCACTCACCCGCTCCGCGTCACCAGGCACTGGCGGAGCCCCAGCTTCCGGAAGATGTCCACCACCGTCTCCATGGGGGTGTGGTCTGTGACCGTGAAGGGGCTGAGGTTCAGGACGCGCCGCAGCTTCAGGGGGTGTGGGCTGTTGGCCGGCAGCTCGGGGGGCTCCTCCGTGAAGTACATGACCGAGTCGCTGACGATGCCCTCCTGCCTCTGTCTGGCGTTCTCTGCAATGGGCCGGCAGGAGCGTGAGCCTCCCCGGCGGGGTTCCTCCCTCCGACCCGTCCGCACGGCGACACCCGTCTTCCCTCCTACCCCCCCAACACACACAGCCCAGAATCCCACAGAGAAGGGGTCCAGAGGGCAAACGCCACATTCTTAATGAGGGGCTTCGGCCAAACATCTGGGAAACTGGCATTTCTCTCTTAAGCTAGTGCTGTGCGAGGCCCCCCTGCCGTTGCCTGATCATTCGCTGCCAAAGTCTTGCAAGATGGGCCCGAGCAGGCTGGCTCCTCGGTGGGAGCGCACCGCCCGCCTCTGCCCGGGCTCCAGGGCACCCCGCTGGCCCGGGGCCCACAGCCCTGCTTTCCTAACGCCTTCGCCTCATCAGGGGCTCAAGTTCGATGTGCACAGAAACCTCCTTTAGCTGCCCAATGACCTTAACACATTGTTGCCTTTTTTTTTCTTTTGGTTTTACAAACTAACTTATAACTGGCCCGAATGGCATTACATATCCTGAACGGAACAACTAAGCAACAGGACCATCGCAGGCTCCCAGCCCAGAAATACGGCTCAATCCCAAACACGACCCTTGGGAGCAAAAAAATAGCCCTAGAAAAGCTGCATTTCCCCCCTCCGGCCCCTTGGATCGCCGCTCTTAAAAATGGGCCGTTCTGTGGATTTCTCAAAGAAAGATAGTAAAACTGTTATGGGAACAATTAGCCTGTTTCTATCTGTAGGCGAGCACCACGTGAACGAACGCTGAAGAAAAGTAGGGTAACAGGAACTCATTAGAAATACAGCTTTATGCAGTACTAGAAACCCAGGCTATTTTAAGTCACATATGAAATAAATCCATCGGTCTCAAGATATTTCTCCAAGGCGATTTTCCTTCTGTTGGAATTTTAATCTTTCTTTTGGTTCATGGGAAAAGGTTAGGAAAAATGTATGGCAAGGCTTGCCTTAAAATGGATCCTGGTTTCTATAATGCCCTTTTTTTTTGCCTTCTCAAAAACTACTATTCACCTATATTGTTCTTTTAAAAATAAAATTCTAACTGCTGGCTCTAAGGCCATTTACTGCAACAGAGTACTCTAATGGAAAACTGGCAGCATTCAGGGTCAGACTGAGTTTGAGAAGGGGTCTCTGTTTAAAAGGGGAACAGAGGGCCCGCCGGGCAAATGCCTGCACAGTATGTGGGTCAGGTTCAATCAAGTTACATCAAATGGAGTATGACTCGGCCTCAAATACCAGATGACACCGATGCACAACATGTTTTCAGATGTAGATGCTACACGATACACACTGCACTTCTCTCCTAAATCAAGACGGTTCCGTCCGGACCGAACAACAGTCAACACACAGTGACTGCTCACTTTCACAGACCAACTGATTCTTGAAAAGTCCCATGTAACAGGAATCCCATCTATTTCAAAGATCTAGTTGAACATCAGGATCCGGTCAAGCCACAAACCCCCATCAAGCACTGATGACTCGGATTTGCTGAAGCCCTGATAAAACCAAACACAACTGAGACACCTGGCAATTCACTTGGAGAAATAAATCACAAGCTGCCATTTCCTCTGCATCTACTGACGGGGTCGAAGCCCTGATTCTAACGGCACCTGGCTCTGTGAATTCTCGCTCGGCAGTGTGTGCCCAGGGCCTGGGCAATGCCTAGAACAAAGTAGACACACAAAACGGATATTTGCCAAATGCACGCATGTGTCAACCGATCAACAAGCAAACGAATGAATGGGTCTACTGAATGTCGGTGTACTTGGCTGTGACTGCCTCGGGGAACAGAGCCCATCTCGGGCAGGAGGAAGGACAGCCCTGAGCGACCCGCTGCCAGACAAGAATGGAAGGCATCAGCTGGGATCAGAGCCGAAGACCTGAGCTCTACTCTTGCTACCCCATGAGCGGCAACTGCGGCTCTCCCCAGAAGGCCTCTGTGAGGCCACTTTGGAGTTCTATTAGAAATGTTCTAAAATCAGGCTGTGATGATGGTTGTACAACTGTAAACATTATGAAATTTACTGCATTATAAAAAATTTTAAAAAAGAATAATCAAGACCCATCCTCAAGCCTGGGACTTTGGGGACGGAGGCACTACATGCAGACCAAGAGCTGACGAATGTGAGAACCAGCAAGGAAGCTCTTTGCATCTCTCTACCAGGGAGACCCGTCTACTCCCAGCTGGGATGAGAAATCCTCAGTCACCAAAATGCCGGCAACAACCCCAGCACGTACGTTCACAGAGGGCAGGCGTTGCTGGCAGCCCTGTGCTCCCGGGACAGCACAGTGCATTGTGGGTACTCCACGACGGAAACGCTTCCTGTGTGAAAGGGTGAACCAACCCCTCGTCCAGGGCACGATCCAGAGCTAAAGGCTCTATCGACAGTACAGGCTCCCAGACTCCAGGGACCCATGAGAGCCTGTGTTAGAAGAGCAGCAAGGAGCTCCCGTCACAGATCAGCGGAAATGAATCTGACTAGTATGCAGGAGGACGCAGGTTCGATTCCTGGCCTCACTCAGTGTGGTAAGGATCCGGCGTTGCCGTGAGCTGTGCTGGAGGTGGCAGATGCGGCTCAGATCCCGCGTTGCTGTGGCTGTGGCGTAGACCGGCAGCTACAGCTCTGATTTGACCCCAAGCCTGGGAACTTCCATATGCCACGGGTGCAGCCCTAAAAAAACCAAAACAAACAAAAAAGACAGCCCAAGGACTACATGTAAAAGGTCTAAAAGACAAGAAGGAAAGGCATTAGACATCAACCATGGTCTTCCGCAGTGCTGACAACGGGAATGCGAGACCTTTTTTATTTTCCCTCTTGCTTCTGATTTCCCCAACATTCTACGATTATGTATTACTTGTTTTCCTTTTTGTGGCCGCATCTGCAGCATATGGAAGTTCCCGGGCCAGGGAATGAATCCAAGCCGCATCTGTGACCTACGCCATAGGTGGGGCAACACTGGATCCTTAACCCAATGCGCTGGGCCAGGATCGAGCCCACGTCTCTGCAGCAACCCAAGCCACTGCAGTCAGGTTCTTAACCCACTGTGCCACAGCAGGAACTCTGAGTATGCATTACTTTTACTTTACAAAATGTAATAAACTTCACGTTTGGTTCAACTGTTTTCAAAATTCCTCTTAGTATAGGAGGTTGCTAGTGTGTTCTTCTAGAACTACTATCAGTGGCTGCAACTCCTGAAAAATGATGTGTGTTTTATGAGCACCTGCCAAGGTCATTCAACTTGACATTCCACATGCTCACAGCCATGAGCATAATGCCAGGTGCAGAAAGGGTAATTAGGGAACTGTTGATAAAGACAATTTCACAAACTATGATAAGCCAAGAAATTTTAAAAGACTGGAAATTATCACACATCCAGTAAGTTATTACACTGGTTTTAGAGCAATGGTTCTCAGGATGGGGTTGCTACTGGCACCAGGGACGATCCTACAGTGCACAGGACAGCCCCTCTCAACAAAGGATGATCCAGGCTCAATGTCAATGGCATTCAGGTTGAGAAATTCTAATCAGGTTTTTAGGGAGATAATACTCTATCATTCTGCTCATTAAAAAGGCTTCCATAAAACAGACGTACTTAACAAGGAAGATTAAAATGGAAAACTGAGGAGTTCCCATCATGGCTCAGTGGTAGCGAACCCGCCTAGGATCCATGAGGACGCAGGTTCGATCCCTGGTCCTGGCCAGTGGGTTAAGGATTCGGTGTTGCCACAAGATGCAGTATAGGCTGCAGACGCAGCTTGGATCTGCTGTTGCTGTAGCTGTGGCGTACGCCGGCGGGTGTAGCTGCGATTCGACCCCTAGCCTGAGAACTTCCAGATGCCACAGGTACGGCCCTAAAAAAGCAGGGGGAAAAAAAAGGAAAACTGGAAGCAACTATCATGGTGAACAGTACAAAGGTGATGTGATTTTTAAAAGAACAATTTAAAAGGTAGATTAGCTGATGACAAGTTATGGTTTACTAAGGCACAGAAGTCCCCCTGCGTGGATGTTTTAATTAATCCCCTGCAGGAAGAAGCCAATGACACCACTGTTCTTCACGGCCTATCCTGATATTAACCGCTCTCCCAGGAAGAAAACCCTTTATCCCTAAAGAGCCCACCCATCAGATCTGACACGTATCAGCGCATTCAATCGTGGATGTAGACCTCTTTCTGCAAGTAAGCATCTTCCACATGCTGGAGAATCATCATTAAATCATCCAGCAGACGTCCAAAAGTAAGAGCTCCCTTCACTCTTGCCTGTAACTCTAACTTTCCATCCCTTTAATCATCGTTGTGGCTTCCCGCTGAGTCCGCTCTGAATCCGTCCCCACTTAATTGCGGAACGCGAGCCTGCAAGAGCCTGAGCCTGCCGAGTGCAGGGAGGGCCTCATGCTTGCAAAGAGTACCGAGAGGTAAAGTCCCATCTCCCAGGAATGCGAATAAGGGCCGCATAGGGCCCCACGCGCGAGTTATGTGATGGGAAAGAGGGCCACGCTGCCTAGATGCCGAGACTAAACGCGCTCTAACAAACACAACAGCCATGGTTCGACTTTCCAGAGACAGACTGAAAATAACACCTTTTCAGCTTCACGGGAGCCACGGATACCATTTTAAATCTGACTTTTAAGAAATCAAAATCCGTCTTTGCCTCACTGGGTGTTCTTCCCTTACCCTGGACCTATCTAAAACCTCTGCTCCCAGTTCCCTTGAAAGTGTAAGTGGCACCATATCATTAGCTCAGTGCTAGTGTCTTATTTCTATATTCACAAAAGGGCATCTAATTCCGCAAATACAGGTCGTGAATTTCTCCACCACAGTCCAGGACTCTCCGCTGGCCACAGAGCAGGAGTTTTCTGATGGCTCCAGCACAACACTCCTGGCCTCCCCGCAAACCACGTCAAAGGCAGCTTCTATACGATTATCGGTCTGATTGAAAGCGTGTAGGTATTATTTACACCGCGTGTTGCCTCTTCAGACATTCCAAACATAGCTTCGAGGAGAGCGCTCGGTTGGCAAGCTTAAATTTCTTCTCTTGCCGGTTGATGACAATTACTGCTTCCCACTTGATTACAGTAATGGGTTTCAGCAAAATTAGTAAGCTGTCTCTTAGCAGGTGTGCCTGCAGCTACACAATAGGTAATGGATTCCGTGACACTTATTACTTGAGTTTCTAAATTTCAACCTTGGCTTAAAAGATTTTAGGGATTGAATACATTTTTTAAAAGCTGCTGATTACATTAATTTCAAACAAGCCCAACCCTACTTCGCAGCTTTAAAAAAAAGAAAAATCTCGTTATTTCTAAGGCAACAGTTATGCCAAAAGGCACCTTATGTGTTAAGAGATCGGACCTATAATAAAGAGAAGCCCCATAGGCCACTTAAGCACAAATGTGCTTTCATGTCTAAAATATAAAATCGATTGCTGCTTTGAGGGAGATAAATATGTTTGAGCGACAGGCTAAAAATAGAGGCTATAGCTTATTTAAACTTATTGTAATAAAGCCTTTGATGACGATACTTTAAAAACATTTTCAAGGCTGTTTAACATCTCGAAGAAGTTTCAGAAATACAAAGGGAGAGCCTTAGAACCAGTTAACAAAAGGCAGGGGTCTTCGAAGGCGTGTTCCCGGTGAGGCGCTCTGCCACACAACCCCCCGCCCCCGCCAAGTCCCACCGGCAAACTTCACAAATGCTGTGGAAGATGGGAAATGCAACGCTGTCATCGAGGGCACAGGTGTGCCATGTCACGGGCCCCGGCCCGCCGTGAGATGCCGGGCTGCTGGGCGGCACGGCACCTGTGCTTCCCACGTGCCCCAGATGCGCTCCGCAGCCCCGCCGCCGCAGGAAGGACCACCAGAGAGGAGCCCCCCGAGGCTCAACGCTCCATCCCACCTGGGCCTCCATCTGAGGATCCTTCTACCTCCTGCTCCCCTTCCAAGCCGGTCATCCCCAGGCTGGCGGGGCCGCGGGCCTGCTTCTCCGAGCCGCCTGTCTCTGGGACACCGCACCTGAGCATCACCCGCCTCTTGTCTCCCAACTCGGCAGCCTGCCCCTCAGCCCAGCTGACCCCGTTAGCACGCGAGGAAGAAAAGTACCCCGAGGCTTGACCCACGTGGCCTCGAACTGACAGAACCAGACATACGGTCACGAAGTGAAGCACCGGGCTTGCACGGCGCCGAGGGCGGACATCTTAAGTCCGTCAGCTGTCTGCAAGTCTGTCTCTGCAACCAGGTGGCCCGGCCGGCCCAGGCTCTCCCAACTTTCCCACTCAGCTTCACCCCCAAGTCCCTGAGAGAAGGCAGCAGGAGTTCTCTAGTGTCTCAGTGAGTTAAGAATCCGGCGCTGTCACTACTGTGGCTCGGGTCACAACTGTGGCGCAGTTTCCATCCCTGGTCCGGGAACTTCCGCATGCCACAGGTGCCACCGAAAAAAAAAAAAAAGTGGCAGCCTGCCTCCTACACGCAGGGTCCAGGGGGCTGCTTGCAACATGGTGGTCATTTTCCAGCTAGCAATGCCTCTCCCAAGACAGTGTTCTTCACAGTGTGACTTGGGGACAATTGCTTGGGGGCAATGCAGAGTCTCAGGTCCCATCCCAGACCTACAGGCTCAGATGCAGCACTGTGGCCAGAGCCCCAGCGGTGCTACGATCAAGCATTAAAACGTAAGGCCCTCCGACCCTCCCCCACTCCCTCTAACCTCAGGGGGAATTTGGGGACACACGGGCTGCCACGCGGCTCCCGGGGAAACGAGAGCCTCCCCCGCTTCACTCACTTATTGCCAGAATCAGCTCCCTCCTCTGGGCAAAGCCGATGAGGCGCTCCGAGTCCCTGGAGACGACAACGGGGAAGCCGTTGTAGTCGGTCTCCTTGATGAGCGTCTCCACGTCCTCGACGGTCATGCTGTCCTGCGTGAGCACGGACAGCGGCGGCTCCCCCCGCCGGGGCCGCATGACATCGGTGGCCAGCGTGCGGTGGGTGAACTCGTCCTTCACGTCCAGGAACGGGTACCCGTTTAAGTGGATGTGGGCCTCGTAGATGCCTTCCTTCCCAAAGGCATCGGCCACCCACTTGCTGGTCACGGCCGCCGCCATCAGAGGCACGATGTACTCCAGGCCGCCCGTCAGCTCGAACATGATAACCACCAGCGACACCGTCATCCTGGTAACTCCGCCTGCAACACGAGACAGCGATGAAGGGACGGACTCAAGTCCACACCCTCGGGAGGACGTGAATCATGCAAAGTGACAAGCTGGCTCTACTCTCCTGGCAGCAGCTCACGGGACAGGGGCCAGGCTCGTGAGACAGAGCCGTGCCTCCAGGGCTCCAAGTCACATCCGCTTGGGGGCTCTGCTCCCGGGGTCCAGTGTCTGCTAACCCGGAACCACAGGCCTTGCTGTCTGCTGAGTGGATCCTGAGTGGGCTCTGCTGGTTTCTAACTCGGCGAGCGTGGCTCTCTTCCGGAACCCAATTCGCTGGAAAACTGTAGCGATTTTGGGGGGCTAGAGACAGGCAGGCAATGGACCTGGACCACTCTCGTGTCCTTTGGTTTTCAAAAGAAGAATCCACCCCGACTGCCCGTCTTCCAATGAGCTAAAACCAGGGTATCTGGACCTCAGCATGGGGAACATCTGGAGCTGGATCATTGTTTGCTGGGGGCAGGGGCTGTCCCAAACGGTCTGCAGTGTCGGACCCTACAGGACGCTGAGCAGCAACGCTGTCCCCCACCCACTAATGTCAGTAGCACCAGCACCACCCCCACCCCCTAGTGCGACAATCAAAAAGTCTCCTCCATCGCTAACGATAGCCCCCAGGTGAAAATCACTATTCTAGACAGTACGGCAACATGATGCCAGAAACCCCATCAGCCTGGGTCCCTGGATGCCTGAGCAGAGAAATGCCCTCTGCTACCCAAATTCATATCTCACACACATACACACATGAGTTGATTCTCATTATTCGAGGTAGTTAAAATCTATAAAGTCACCATAAACAATAAATTAGCAAATATTGAATCACTGCCCAAGGGTAGAGAGAGAGAGTTAGTTTCTCTGAGCCTCTGGACACATTTCTGTCCACCAATCAATACAAAACCTTATTTTATGTGTGTTTGTGTTTCAAGACACCTTATTTATTTAATAAACGTAGCTGATTCGGTAACACTGCACTCACAGCCAGCAGCACTCTCACTCGGGCCTGAAGGAAGCTTTTTGAACACACTTATTTTCTCTGGAAGGCACATTCCAGCCTTCCTGTGCTTAAGAACACAAGACAACACTGCAGCCTTGAGCTTGGGGGCCCCTGTGAATGGCAAAATCGTTAACAAAAAGCACATACACATGCAAAAAACACAGTCCTCAAGAGGCCAGGAAAAGGACACCTGTGTACAGTCCAGGAGCTGAAACGAGACAGTGGACCCTCGCCACCATCAACCTCAGCTGGGAACGTGCGTGTCGGACAAACTCCAATTTTCCACCACTCTGCAGGTGTCCGAGAATGAATGCACAGCACCCCAAGTATTGATGGGGGGGTTACAGACAGGTTTTAGCAAGTAGGCGAGTTCCTCAAATAGAATTCCACAAATAGGGAGATTCAACTGCCTATGGGAGCAAGGCATAATGAGCCTTGGTGCATGAAGCCGCTCAACTGGAGGGGTTTACTTGTTACAGCAGCACCACCCCGCCTCTCCTGAGAGTGCGAACACCTCCCTCCGGCCAGCCCTCCAAACCAGCCCAGCCCCTGCACTGGTCCACCTCCCGTCTGCGGCTGTACCTAGGCAGGCGGCCGCCCCGACCATGGCGTAGAGCCCTGGGGTGACGCAGTCTGCTCCGGGCCGGCACCAGTTCCTGAAGATGATCCAGTCGTGGTGATGGTAAGCCAGCTGCTCCACGCCGATGCCCACCATCCTGCCCGCCATGGCCCCCACGGCCATGCTGGGGATGAAGAGGCCGGACGGGATCTGCGGGGAGCACAGGGGGCGAGGCGTGAGGGGAGATGCCCCATTCCCGCCGCCCCGCCCCCGAGAAACAAGGTCCCCCCTCGACAGGCTTGCATCTGGCTTCTGTCTCCCAGGGAGGGGGCAACGCTTCCAAACAAGTCAATTGGGAAACCATGCGACAAGAGATTCCCCCTGCTCGGGGGTAGCTGCTGTCACTTGGAGGGAAAGCAATTTTATACTTTCAGTTCCTCACCTTCGAAAGCTGCCCTGGTTTGCCTGCTGTGGATTAAAGAATGATAGGCCCCGCTGCAAAGAACATTCCAAGTGCACATCTGTCAGTTGAGATTCTCACCGCTTTCTCTGTCCCCTTATACATCATGCAGATTAGATTTTTCCAATTAAATGTCAAGCCACAGCATGAAAATGGAAAAGCGGGGCTTTCAACTGTTCACAGGTCAAAGAAAGAGGCTAAGACGCCCCAGCACAGCTGCCCTGCATCTCCCCAAAAGCTTCTCGCACGCTTCCTGTCCTCTTGAATATACAGCGGCCAAGCACCTGTCACCGAGATGGTAGGCAGGTCCCTATTCCTAACAAAGTCCATCTTCTGAAAAGTATTCTGAATATTTTCAGGCCAGGTGAGAGGCAGCAAAGAAACAGACTATGCAAACGGAAGGGTCTTGGTAAGAGCGTGTTTTGCACTTTGCTGTTGAAAATACCTTTTCACTTCTCTAGTGATCAGACATGTGCTACGCAACACGCCTCTGTTCACTGCAGGGGACCCCGGATCCCGACCGGGAGCTACATTCATGCCCTCCGATCAGGTCATCCACCCGAGAACAAAAGAGGATCTTTTTTATCGCTCTTGTTTTTTAGAGCCATACCCGCGGCATATGGAAGTTTCCAGGGTAGGGGTCAAATCAGAGCTGAAGCTGCCGGCCTACACCACAGCCACAGCAACACCAGATCTGAGCCAAGTCTGCATGCAGCCTACGCAGCAACCTGCAGCAACGCCGGATCCTTAACCCACTGAGCAAGGCCAGGGATCGAACCCTCATCCTCATGGATTCTAGGTGGGTTCTTAACCCGCTGGGCTACGATAGGAACTCCAAAAGTGGGTTTAACCAAACTCAAGCTGAGTTTGAATCCTAAGTGTGATTTCCAGAGTCTGGGACATTTCTGAGCAAATCGTTCCTTTATGAGCTCCCCTTATCCCCGAGTCATTGCATCCCCTGCAACGTCAAAGCAGACCCTCTGCCAGCAGACACCAGGAGATGCGGCCGGTTGTCTTTCTCAGACACGAAAATAAATCCCTTTGCTAGGAGACAATGGATCAGAGGCAGTCAGCTGTTTAATAAAAGCCCACACTTCCTTGTCCTTAAATCAAAAATTCAGGTTTGTGCCTGGCCATTAACATTCAAATACACAGCTTCTCAGACGTTTTTTTATGGCCGCACCCACGGCATGTGGAAGCCCCCGGGCCGGGATGGAATCTGCGCCAAGAGAGTGACCTGAGCCACAGCAGTGACAACACCAGCTCCTTAACCCACTGCACCACAAGGGAACTCCTTAGACTTTTTTAAAAGAAATAATTCATTAAAATACCACAAAAAGCAACAGTTATAGAACCCAATGGGGTTCCCAGTGTTCTGCTCCTGGGCGTGGGTGCTGGTACGCAAGTGTGTGTGTTTTGTGAAAGCTCAACGAGCTGTACACGTCTCCATGTCAATGATGTACTCCAAGCTTTAGCTTCTTTGCTTATAAACTGGGGTTTGGAGCTCCCCTCGTGGCTCGGCGGAAATGAATCCAACAACTATCCATCAGGTTGCGGGTTCGATCCCTGGCCACGCTCAGTAGGTTAAGGACCTGGCGTTGCCGTGAGCTGTGGTTTAGCTCGCAGACACGGCTCAGATCCCGTGTTGCTGTGGCTGTGGCGAAGGCCGGTAGCTAGGGCTCCGATTTGACCCCTAACCTGGAAATTTCCATATGCCGCAGGTGAGACCCTAAAAAAAGGAAAAAATGGGGTTAAAATTTTTATGCCATAGGCTTGCTGTTCACCAAAGACATCGCTGCTTGTTGGTTAAAGGAAAGTCAGGTGCTTGGGACACTGAGGAAAGGTCAGCTCCCCTTTGCCTCCCGTCACAACGCTGCTTTGGGGAACAGGGTTCTTTGCCCAGAAGGACACCAGGTGCCCCCCGACCCAGCCCTGGCATCTTCCCTCACCTTCACTTACCTTCATGCCAAAGGTAAATATGGTAATGACGATCTTGAAGATCAGCGCCAGGGCCAGCTGCCACATGGCCGTGTAAACCCCGACCCCGGCCGGCCGGTCAGGGATGTCGTCCACGGGCCGCGTCATGTTGGGATCGTTGATGTAGTCACAGAGCTGCGAGGACTCGAGGGCCCCACAGTCATTGAAGAGCTCGGAAATGAGCTCGCTGGTGCTGCGGCGCGTGTAGGGATTGGGGTAGGCGACGATGGCGGTGATGGCGGTGACTGCGATGACCTCCAGCACCGGGTACTTGCCCAGCTTGGTGGTCTTGCGCCTCCTGCACCAGGCGATGTTGCAGCGGATGAAGAGGGTCCCCCACAGGCCCCCGAAGACGCCAAGCAGGATGAAGGGGAAGAGCTCGGCCATGAACCAGGGCGTGTGGTACTCCACGTAGAAGAGAACCAGGCGGCTGTTCCCGAAGGGGTTGATGGACCGCAGCGTGAAGGCTGCCACCAGGGCTGCGAAAAAGGACCGCCACAAGGTCTTCAAGGGAAAGTAGTAACTGACCTGCGACAGACAAACCGGTGGAAGATCAGAGACTGGAAGAGCCGCCCAGAGCCCCAGGCCCACTGACCAGCAGCCACCTGCGGGCGTTTGACATGAAAGTCACATTCAAGACCAAAGACGGATGGTACGCGCGCTCCGTCCTCAGTCCAGATTTCACTGTGGCCAAGACACACCAACAACAGTACTGAAACAGTTCCAGCCACGTCTAAAATTGGAATGGGAGTTCCCTTCGTGGCTCAGTGGTTAACGAATCCGACTAAGAACCATGAGGTTGCAGGTTCGATCCCTGGCCTTGCTCAGTGGGTTAAGGATCCGGCGTTGCCGTGAGCTGTGGTGTAGGTTGCAGACGCGGCTCGGATCCCGCGTTGCTGTGGCTGTGGCAAAGGCCGGCAGCTACAGCTCCTGTTAGACCCCTAGCCTGGGAACCTCCATATGCAGCGGGTGCGGCTCTACATAAAGGCAAAAAGACAGAAAAAATAAAATTGGAATGGATACTGATTCAAGGTGCACCTAAGCGACTTTTTTTAAGAGAAATGAAAACACCTCGTCACAATCCTGCTTATGGCACATAGACCCTCCTAAAAGCAAAGAAAACTCCTGACTGGATTCTCCAGACAACAGAACATATCATGCGATGAAAGTCCTGGCCCAGCAAGTATACCCGGACGGCATGCATTATGAATGGTTTTTACATTTCTAAATGGGTGGGGAGAAAAAAACTATTTTGTGACATGTGAAATATTCAAAAGAAGGACAATATTTGGTGATGTGTGACGATAAAAAATCCAAATTTCAGAGTCTTGCTGGAAGGCAGCCATGCTGCACACGTGCATGTTTCCTGCGGCGCCCCCGACACTACACGGGCCGAGCTGAACCCCGAGACCCACAAAGCCTAAGGGATGTGCCACGCGGCCCTTTACAGACATCGCGGGCCCTGCACTGGGTGAAATCCATCTGGGCCACGGAAAGCGAAAACGCTTTACCTTAAGTTGCTCATGAAAAAAAGAGGAGGCTGCAAATCTCCCCCAGAAATCACACTGGGAATTTTTTAAAACGATACTTGAAAACATGCATTTTATAGGGAAAACATGTATTTCCTCAAGGAGCTGCAGGAACCTCTCAATCCGCCTTCAAATCTAGTCCTCAAAGGAGACGGAAGCCTCCTGCTGTACCAACCACCCCCGCGTCCCTCGGCACCACGAGGCCCGTCGGCTGCCCGCACTCACCTCTTCCAGACTGAAAAGCACGCCCCCGATCGGAGCACCAAAGGCGACCGACACTCCGGCAGCAGCCGCAGCTGACAGCACCTGCAAGGCAGAGAGCTCCCCGTCAGCCCGAGGCTTTTTAGGAAAACCAGCAGGTGCAGGAGAGACCGGGAGGGGGTGGGGCTGGACAGCGCACAGACGCTGCGCTGCTCACCTCCCGCCTCTTGCCCTCATTCTTGCTGTACTTGGAGAAAAGGCTGCTGAAGAAGTTGCCGCAGCAGCAGGCCACGTGCACCAGCGGCCCTTCTTTGCCGAGGCTCAGGCCTGAGGACACCACCAGCACCAGGGTGACGGTCTTGATCAGCAAGGTCCACTTCCCCAAGTAGCCCCGGATGATGAAGCCACTCAAGATGGTCTTTATCTGGAAAAGAGGGTGGAGAATGGGGAGTATGTGGCTTCAGTGCACAGCGACGGAAAGAGGCAGCTTCCGAGGCGAAAGGCGCTGAGTCGTATGCCAGAGCGGCTGCTTTGCTAGTTGATTTAGCTAGAATTTTACCTGAACAGAATTTATATTAATGAACAATTTTATGTGATATTAATGGGAACTCTCAACAATTCAACGCAAAGTAAATTTTAAGAATTGGTAAAGTGGAATTCCTGTTGTGGCTCAGCAGGTTAAGAACCCAACTAGTATCCATGAGGATACAGGTTCGAATCCTGGCCTCGCTCAGTGGGTTAAGGATCTGGCATTGCCATGAGCTGTGGCACAGGTTGCCGATGTGGTCTGGATCTCAAGCTGCCATGGCTGTGGTGTGGGCTGGCAGGTGCAGCCCTACTTGCCCCCTAGTCTGGAAACCTCCATATGCCTCAGGTACGGCCCTAAAAAAAAAAGAGAGAGAGAGAGAGAGAGAGAGAGAGAGAGAAAGAAAGAAATTGATAACGAGAGAGCATAATGAGGACAAAGTAACTACCAGAGTCTCTTCTGGTGCTGCTTACGCTATACCCTCTGCTGTGTTGAAGAGACACGTGTACCTATTGATTTTATTATTTATTGCCTTTTTAGGGCCGTGCCCACGGTTCCCAGTCTAAGGGTCGAAATGGAGCTGCACCTGCCACCCTACGCCATGGCCACAGCAACCCAGGATCCGAGCCAAGCCTGTGACCTACACCACAGCTCACAGCAACACGGGATCTTTAACCCACTGAGCGAGGCCAAGGATCGAACCTGCATCCTCATGGATACTAGTCAGATTCATTTCCGCTGAGCCACTACAGGAACTACTACCTATTGATTTTAACTGTTAATTTTTGACTACTGAAAGATGGTCTAGATAAAGAAACATGTGACCAAGCACAGAGAAAAAAATGTCAATTGAACTTTAGATCCGGGTCAGGAAACTCAGCCCAGGGGCCAAATCCAGGCCACTGCCTATTTTTTTTTTTTTTTTAATGATCCATGAGCTAAGAGGGCTTTTAATGTTTTTAAATGTAATATGTAAACAAGCCTCCTAGCCTTTTAGTCAGAATAGTTCCTCCATTGTGCCTCATTTTTGGTTTTTTGTTTTGTTTTGTTTCTTTGCTTTTCAGGGCCGCATCTGCGGCATATGGAAGTTCCCAGGCCAAGGGTCTAATCGCAGCTACAGCTGCCGGCCTACACCACAGCTACAGCCATGCCACATCCGAGCCACGTCTGCGACCTACACCACAGCTCATGGCAACACCGGATCCTTAACCCACAGAGCAAGGCCAGGGATCGAACCTGCAACCTCATGGTTCCTAGTCGGATTCGTTTCCTCTGCGCCATGACAGGAACGAGATGTTTCTTAACTGAAGGAGAAATTCCAAGAGTGAGTGAGCATGGAGGCATCCTTTTCCAAAAAAACTAAGCCCCTTCCTCCAAAATATGAGTGAGGTCTTCCAACTCTACAATCAGATGCTATTTCTTGAACTAGACTTTAACCAAAGGCAGACAAACTAGCGGTGGTTAAACTGGTCTTTTAACTAGTGGTCGTGGGCCCATCTGAACCTGTGCTCTGGGGATCTCAGATCCCTTTATTTAAGGGATGTTTTATTAGGCCTGCCACAATCCTGCCCTTTTGTGTTGCCTAGAATAAAATTATCTATAATTTTTTGTCAGTTAGTTAATGCGGATTTGGACCCAGGGGTACGGTTTAAGAGCGTAATGCCATTTGGAAAATTACAAGCATCTAAATTACCTGAGCCTTTGCCAGCCATGACATGTGGTGAGTTGAACAATGTAATAGGTATTTCGTAATTCGCTAAAATGACTTTATAAAATTGTCATGATCAAATTAGAGACTCAAGAAAGCAAATTCATTCCCAGCAGATGCCAAAATCCAATCACTTGCTTTAATTTGCATTCAGAGAGACTGAATCAAGCAGGCCTTTAAGGAGATGCATCGCAACACATGTGTGACTCAGTGGTGGTAACTTTAAAGCGTCTCCGGCAATGAAATATCGGTGAGAGAAGTCACGTTGCAGAGCACTGCAACAACAACTCAAAGTAAGTTCTAGAAGGATGTGATTTCTTCTATAGAAATCACACTATAGTCAGTCACGGTTCTACGAATGAGGCAGAGAGCAGTAGAAAGAGGGTCATCCTCGCCCAGTTCGCTCTAAATGCTGAAGCCCAAGAACGAGCGAGTGCTTCTCAATGTGCTTTATAGCTGATACAGGAGCATTTATTATGCAGGGGAAAAAAAAAAAAAAACAGGCCCTAAATTGGCATTTTTAAAAATGTTTCCAAAGGATTTTCAACCCAAGTAATCAAAATGTTTCGGAGAAAAATGTTGCGATTTTAAACTGGGCGCAAGTGCACTGCATTCAAGGTTTGTTGGGACACTGCACGCCGCCGTGGAGCAGCTCACAGCCCATCACCTCCAACGACCAGAAGTGATTTTCTAAAGAGCTCAGGAGTATCTTTGCTGGAATGAAGAACAGCCCCGTATCTCAAACTGGGTGGAATTGGTTTGCATGGTTTTAGCTGGGGTTTTTTTGGTTTTTTTTTTTTGGCCTGGAAGAAGGTTCTTTTCATCCAGAAGCGACTTTATTTGCATTTGCTGGTTACTCTTTCCTCCAAGAACCCGGGAAGGTATCGCACCCTTAGGTTAGGAATTTCAAGCTCTACTATAATAACAGTGAAAATTTTGCTACTACTGAGTCAGAATAACCAAAACCTAATTATAAAATCTCCATTGGGTTCCAAATACTTGAAAAGATTACTGTGAACTCTTTTATAAACAGAGAAATGAATCTGTTACGTATCATACACGGCTGAGAGCATACTGATAAAACAAGCACCCACGACCCCACGACCAAGTTTAAAACAGACGAGCAGGTACCTCTGAAAGCCCTGTGTGTCTGCTTCCTCAACATAACCACCTCCCATTGTCTCCTTGCCTTTCTTCATAGTTTTAGCATTTATGTGTATCACTAGACAGTATGCTTGCGGCATTGAGGCTGTTTTAGGAACTCTATAGAAATAGAATCATACTTTATATATTCTTCTGCAACTTCCTTCTTTCACTTGATACTGCTTTTTTTATCCTTTTTTGAAAGTGGATTGAATCCCAGCTGCAGCAATGCAGGATCCCTTACCCCGCGGCGCCAGGCCAGGCATTAAAGCTGTGCCTCCACAGTGACCAGAGTGACTGCACTCTGGTTCTTAACCCACTGTGCCACAGCAGGAACTCCCGATACCCCTTTTTTGAGTTTCATCCACAGCGTGTTCCCTGTGCTTTGCCACTCAGGAAGCAATGCTCAACTCAGTATTTTACTCTTTTTGAGAGGAACTGGCACAAATAAAGACACCCGCTTTGGACAAAGACCAGGTCCAGCCAGCCCCTCGCAGCGCGCCCTCCCTGTCTGGCTGAGTCACACATCTCTAGTTACTGGAAGAGGAAGATGGGCTTGCCTCCCACACGTTTTATTGCTGCTCTAAATTTCCCACCCAACATCTCTTTTTTTTTTCCTTTCTGCTTGTTTTTTTATGTGTTTTCCATTTTTATATCTGGCCACGCCCATGACATGTGGAAGCCCCCAGGCCAGGGACCAAACTCATGCCACAGAAGCAATCCAAAACACTGCAGTGACAATGCTGGATCCTTAACTCGCTGTGCCACCAGGAAACTCCCATCTCCTTTTTTTTTTTTTTTTTTGGTCTTTTTAGGGCCGTACCTACAGCACATGGAGGTTCCCAGGCTAGGGTTTGAATCGGAGCTACAGCAACACCAGATCCAAGCTGCATCTGTAACCTAAACCGCAGCTCACAGCAACGCCAGATGCTTAATCCACTGAGCAGCCAGGGATTGAACTCACATCCTTGTGGATACTAGTCGGGTTCATTAACTGCTGAGCCACGACGGGAACTCCCACCCCATTTTGAAAGGTGGCTTGACTGACAAAATTGCCTACCATTGGGCACTGCAATCAGAAACAGAGATGCCAACAAGAATCCGTTCTTTTGGGCTATTGGGGGGGGGGGCTGAACCTGTGACATGCAGAAGTTCTGCGGCCGGGGACGGAACCCACACCCCAGCAGTGACAACACCAGAGCCTTAAGCTGGCAGGCCACCAGGGAATTCCCAAGAATCTGTTCATCATCCAAGGTGCCTTGGGTCTTCGATAGCCAATTAAGATTCTGCCATCACACTTGTTTTGAGGACACACGTGTGTTCCAATGTGATTCGTGCAGTCAGGGGAGAAGCTGAGCATAACACCAACTTCGTGTCCGTTTCTGCCTCATTTCATCTGGGAGACACTCGAGGCAGAAACTGCGAGCCAGGCGGGGGTACGCGAAACACACACAGGCACATACCCCGGTGCCCACCAGCCCCCGCGTGCTCTCGGCAGTGTTGATCCATTTCTTCACCACTGAATGAGTGTAAAACTCTGCTACTCAGTTTATGAGGCCCCCATCTTTTTTACGTGTCACCAATGAAGTTTGTGAGTGCCGTGCACCCAACCCCACTTTCCCCACAACCTCTGTGGTTCTGATCAGGCAGTTGTGCGCCACCCCGGGACTGTCAGGAACACAGACGGCGTGCGAGGGCAGGGCCAGCCATGCCCAGAACGAGGATCGTGCCGCAGCTTGGTTTTTAGGCTCCTGCAGCAACACGTTAATATAAACCATCCAAAATTCATAATAAAATCGTCTTTTTTTTTAATCTTTTCCCGGAATAAGATAATGCTGAGCTTTCCTTTCGACGATCCTTTAATTACCCCAGCCCTTTCCGTGAACTGCCGGGCCTGGAGGCAGAGTTGGCGGCACGGCCAAAGCACGTGATCAGTGCCTTGACGGCTCACGTCTTTGAACTCAGCGCCTCCACTGTCTATGGGCATCACTGCGGCACCTTCACCTTGAAGGAGAAAGGAACTGCACTGATGCGGGTGACCACTTAAGGACTTCCTGGCTAAAAGTTTTCGTGTCCAGGCTTTTCGGGCTTTGGCTCAATGACAGTTATTCTAACCCAGCAGATCCTCCTTGTTCTGAAGTTTGGTCTCAGGCATTGCTTGTGATTGATGAGATCATTTCCCCCACACTTTGATTACAAGAGAGTGCTGAAAAATACCTGTAAGAACTCCAAACTCGCGGGGGTGCGCTCAAGGCGCGTACACTGAATGTGGAATTTTTTATTTTTTATTTTTTTTTGTCTTTTTGCCTTTTATGTAGAGCCGCACCTGCGGCATGTGGAGGTTCCCAGGCTAGGGGTCTAACAGGAGCTGTAGCCGCCGACCTTCGCCACAGCCACAGCAACGCAGGATCCGAGCCGCGTCTGCGACCTACACCACAGCTCACGGCAACGCTGGATCCTTAACCCACTGAGCAAGGCCAGGGATCGAACCCGCAACCTCATGGTTCTTAGTCGGATTCGTTAACCACTGAGCCACGAAGGGAACTCCTGGAATTTGTTTTTTAAAGTTTGCTCTTACTCTGTCACCAGAAGAACAAAAGGTGGTGGGGAGTTTACTCATCAGTAAACTTTATGAGCAACAAACCTCCACTGTTGTCTCCATTTTTTTTTTTTTTTTTGTCTTTTTAGGGCCGCACTTGCAGCCATATGGAGGTTCCCAGGCTAGGGGTCGAATCTGAGCTGCAGCTGCCGGCCTACACCTCAGCCACAGCAACGCAGGATCCGAGCCACATCTGCAACCTACACACAGCTCACGGCAACACCAGATCCATGACTCACTGAGCAAGGCCAGTGATCGAACCTGAGTCCTCATGAATGATTGATTCATTTCTGCTGAGCCACGACGGGAACTCTCCACCGTTGTCCTTTATCACATTCCATCACAGACGCTCTTACAAGTTACTCAAGTGCCACCGTTGCATGTGTGCTGATGAACCCTGATTCCACAGGCTTTAAGAGTTCTGCCTGGTTTGCAAACACAAGAATTAAAGCATCTGAGGAGTTCTCTGCTGGTGCAGTAGGTTAAGGATCTGGCATTGTCACTGCTGTGGTGCAGGTTCAATCCCTGGCCCTAGAATTTCCATATGCCACAGGCACGGCCAAAAAAAACTAAAGAATTTAAGGAGTTCCCCTGTGGTTCAGGGGAAATGAATCCGACTAGTATCCATGAAGATGTGGGTTCCATCTCCGGTCTCGCTTAGTGGGTTAAGGATCTGGCGTTGCCGTGAGCTGTGGTGTAGGTCACACACATGGCTTAGATCTGGCATTGCTCTGGCTGTGGCGTAGGCCAGCAGCTGTAGCTCCGATCAGACCCCTAGCCTGGGAACTTCCATATGCCGCAGGTGCGGCCCGAAAAAGCAAGGGAAAAAAGAAGTATTTAAGCATATGAGAAGGAAGAGAGCATAAATCCTGAAGCCAGATGGCTGGGTTCAACTCCCAGCTTACATGTTTAGTGACCTTGGGCAAGTTATTTGACTCCTCTGTGCTTTGGCGGGATGACAGTTCCTCTAACCTCTGTGCTTCAGTTCATCCAACAAATGAAACTTAAGAGTCCCTACCTCACAGACTCCTCGTGAGGACTGAATGAATAGCTGCCCAGTGCCTGCAACTGCGCTTAGCATCTAAGGGCAACCTAAGTATGTGCTATTCTCACGAGCCCGAGAGAGGCGGGGCCACCACTCACCTCTGGTATACCAGAGCCGCAGGCGTAAGGCGCGAACACTCGTACCAGGGAGACGGCCAGAAACGCAAACAGCAGCGCCCACAAGATGTACATCAGGTAATTCAGAATGTAAGCACTGGCTCCCTAAACAGGACACCAAACAAGAAAGAAGAGTGAGCCATCGCAGGCCTGGGCGACCCGCGCGCCCACCCCTCCACGGAAGCTGTGACCGGAGTGGGCAGCTTCTCCCCTGGTTCTGCAGCAACAAAAAGGCAGCAGTGGTCTGCTCAGCGGTTGCTATGGCTACGGCTGGTACACAGACACGGCACCGGGACCCGTGTGCTCGCCTTTCCACCAGAGGAGACCTCCGCAGTCGTGGACACCGCGAATGAGGCTTGCACTGAATCGCTACTTGCGTGCGAGTTAATGAAAGGTGTCAGGGCAGATTCTGCCTTGGGGCACCCAGAAGGTTTATCTGGTCTTGCCTGGGGCGGGATCCGGCCTCTCCGATTTCTGGAGGCCACACCCATGCGGCCAGCGGCTGCATTGCCGGGAGTGAAGTGCGGTAACTGCACTTTCAAATACTTCTGCTCAAATGTGGTCCCTGGACCCGCAGCCTCAGCATCCCCTGGGTGAGGCCTGGAAATGCAGAGTCTCAGGCCCTGCCCCGGACCTGGGGAATCCGACCGTCCGGGGTGGGGCCCGGCCAAAGGTTTCAACAAGCCCTCCGGGGATTCCCGAGGCAGCACTTTTGAGCATCTCCTTCAGAATAATTCACTGAGGAGTTCCCGTTGTGGCACAGAAGTAAATGAATCCGACTAGGAACCATGAGGTTGTGGGTTCGATACCTGGCCTCGCTCAGTGGGTTAAGGATCCAGCATTGCCGTGAGTTGTGGTGTAGGTTGCAGAAGCGGCTCGGATCCCACGTGGCTGTGGCTGTGGCTGTGGCTGTGGCCATCGGCTACAGCTCCGATTGGACCCCTGGCCTGGGAGGCTCCATATGCCACGGGTGCAGCCCTAAAATGACAAAAGCCAAAAAAAAAAATTAAGAATATTTCACTGAACCATCCAAATTATCTGATGTGGCGGGGTGGGGGCATGGACGGGACCTGGCCCACCAGGTGGAGACCACAATTCTTCACAATTCAGCTTCTTGCCACCATCTGGACCCCGCACATGAGCAGGGAAGGAAAGCGAGCGCACCTACAGGCCAGGCCGTGGACAGGGGTGGCCACGTGTGCACCTATAAAACGCGCAAACACGCTCCAGTCGACTGTTCCGGCCTTAGCCACCGCAGACACGCACCCCCTCTGCAGTGAGAGGCCACACTGAGGAAGACCACTCAATCTGTTGAAACATGCGTTTTTCTTGAGACTTGAAATAACGTCTCACTCCTGGTTAACAGTAATTCTTTGAATCAAAGGACAAATCAGAACTGGGTGAAAAGATGGACGGCTGTAGCTCCCGCTCAGGCAGGAGAGAAACCACAGCACCCCGCCGATTCTGCCTGCCCGCCTCCAGCAACTCAAGGGGAGAATTATTTTTGGAAGTGATGGAGAACACTGAGGACGTGTGAGCTTTCAAGATCCCTGCCTGCTTCTGAGATTTAGGAATTAATGTTCAACTCCACCAAGAAAGAGGTTTCACGGAATCGCAGAGCGCGCTCTCGATGTCTTCGGCTGCAGTAAGTCAATCGGGCAAAAGGGGGTGGGGGGAGTGAAGAGATGACACTTGTCTTCCAAGAACAGTTCTAGCTTGCGTGGTCCCCACATGACCACTACTGTGAATGGGGGAAACGCCCTCACCGGGGTTTCTGATCTGTCAACAGCCAATGGGGCAACCACTGGATCCAGTTAGGAATTAACCCTTTTCCTGAACTGAGATTTGTATGCGGACCCGAGGCTTGGCGCGCCCGGTCTGGGCTTCATCGCTACATCCCCTGGGCCGGGGCTCTTTCCATCACGGAAGGTCCCCAAACACCCTGGGGACTGCGTTCCTGAGATGCACTGGAAGATGCTAACTTAATCCACAGTGAGACAGCACTCCACGCCAGCCCGGAGGGCTGCAATCCAAGCCAGATCACAGCTGGAGTGGTGAGGGGGTGGGAGAAACTGGAACCCACGAGCATCGCTGGTGGAATGTAAAACAGGGCAGCCACTTCGGAAGACAGTCTGGCGGCTCCTCAAAAGGCTAAATAGAGGGTCGCCATGTGACCCAGCAATTAAGTAGCTATCCAAAAGAAATGAAGTCATGGGACTTGGCAAAAACCTCAGCACTACTGCTCGAAGCAAAATCATGCATAATGGCAAAAAAGAGGAAGCAACCCATGTTCATCAGCTGATGAGTGCAGAAATAAAATGTGCTCTCTCTCTACAGTGGAATGTTACTTGGTCGTGAAAAGGAATGAAGAAGCAACTAGGCTACAACAGGAATGCATCTGGAAAACGCAAGGCTAAGTGAATGAAGCCAGACACAAAAGACCGCATGTTGTAGGATTCCTTTTCCATGAAATGTCCAGAACAGGCAAATCTTTAGAGACAAGAAAGCAGATCGGTGGTTGCCTTGGGCTGGCAAATTTAAGGAGAATGGGGAGTGACTGCTATTTGGGGTGACAGAGGTGTTGACCCGACTCTGAATATTCTAGAAGCAACTGCATTCTACACTGTAATGTGTACAGCACACGGAAGATGAATTACATCTCACTAAAGTGATTGTTTAAAGAATAACATCTTTTCTCCTCCATTAGAAGGTATAAAAATCAACCCTACTTCTTCAGCATGATCAACAGACCACTCTCAGTAAGAAAAATAAAGCCAGATGTAAGGCTTAAACAAAATAAATAAATAAAGTTCCCTTGTGGTGCAGGGGGTTAAGGATCCGGCACTGCCCCAACTGTAGCGCAGGTTCGATCCCTGGCCTGGAAGCTTCCACATGCCGCAGGTGTGGTGAAAAAAAGCTTTTTAATAAAAAGCTAGATAACATGTAAAAAGAAACAGGTATTTAAAAAAATACAAACATCATGCACTTGAAATAGTGGGGAAGGATTTTCAAGATCAAGTGCAAACACCAGAGCTAGGAAAAGCCAAGTGGCACGTGGTACTGGCATTCATCAGGGACAATGATCTGAACAGAAAGTGGAAGGCGCGAGGGCGGACGTTCCCCAGCGCCAGCGGGGTTCCCAACCACGACCCGCCCCACACGCACCTCCGACTGATTCACCAGCAGCTCTGACCACTTCTGCCAAAGGGGACACTTGTCCCTGTCCTCAAAGGTGGTCTCGTTGGAAGTCCAGCAGCACTGCTCGTGGCTGTACCAGAAGGCAGAAAGGCAGACTCCCTCCTTCAGATCGGTCATCCAGTCGACGGCGAGATCGATGACCCCGGCCAAGGTGCCTGCAAGAAGCAGCGGGAGCCGATCAGAGGAGCTGCCCGGGTCACAGCATGGGGCTGGTGGGGAGGCGCCACGCCTCAGGCCGCCACGCACCCGGGAAACCGCTTTCATCAGTCCTGAAGTCACCTGATCAACTGAGGAGGCACCTGCCACGGCAAAGGTAGCGCCCAGTCCAACGACGCACAAAGGCCAGTGATATGCAGCCCTCAGGGGGCTTCAATCAGGCGGGAGGGAGAGACCTCGGGTCTGGGCGCAACACAAGCCAAGGGAACCAAGTGGCTTCTAGATTCCAGCCCTTCAAATTTTAGTTTTTTGAGGGTTTGATTTGGCAGCACCCGCAGCATATGGAAATTGCCGGGCCAGGCACTGACCCTGCACCACAGCAGTGACCCCAACCGCTGCAGTGACAGTGCCGGACCCTTAACCCACTGCGTGTGCCACACTGGGAACTTCTCTGGATTTTTTTAAATTATTGATAAAGGAAGAGTATTTGGCAACAATAAGGAATTCTATCTGTACTGCCACATGCTACAGCCTGGATGATCCCTGAAAACATTACGCTGAGTAAAAGAGGCCAGGCACGAAGGATTACATATTGAATGATTCCATTGGTATGAACCGTCCAGAACAGGCAAATCCATAGAGACAGAAAGTAGGTAAGTGGTAGCCTAAGGCTGGGGGGAGGCTGGGGCACTGGAGCTGACAGCTAAAGGCTGGGGAGGTTCTCTGGGAACTGATGAAAATATTCTAAAATTGATCTGGGTGATAGTTGCCTAACTCTGTGAATACACTAAAAACCCCTGAACTGTGCGCTTTATCTGGGCGAACTGTGCGGTCTGTGAGTCACAGCTCAATCGAGCCGTTACATACATACGTCCACACATACGTACAGCGGGCAAGGGAGAGTTGGACTTCTGGAAAAGGTGGTCCGAAAAAGCTTCAAGCCTAAGAGGACATTTGAACAAAAACTTACCGAGGGTGAGAGAGGGGTCCTGAAGCTATCCAGGGACGAGAACCAATGTTCACCCCAAACTGCATCGCTAGTCATTCATTCATCTGTAATCGCATTATGTCGCCCCAACCTCCGGGGCTGACTACTTCTGAAAGGCTGTGTCTGAGCTGCGTTCAGTGGAACAACAGTGACACCCAGTGGTGGCTCCCGGTTAATGCCCTGCAGAGGAGCCGCAGCTTGGGCTTCTCCTGCTTAGGAGTCAGAATATAACGTCTGGGCTGCCACAAAGGAGGTGACAGGCCAGGCAGCTGCACCCCTGAGTCTCTCTACCGTGACACATCTGGGGAACAGGTAGGCGAATGGGACACAGTTTTCCGGCTTTCCCTTCAAGGTCTATCAGATCAAAAGAACACGTGGGCCACCTTCATCGTCAAGATCATCCCATTCTTGCCTCCCTCAAATATTCATTTGCTCACGTGCCCACGGCCCGCCCTCCTGCAGCGGTCCTCAGCCACTGGCTGCACGTGAGAAGCACAGGTGGGGAGGGGGCTTTACTCAGAGTGTCATCCTCAGGGTAGTATTTAACTGAAGTCTGGGCAGCAGTATTTTTTTTTTTAATTCCCCAGGTGATTCTTCCTGAAAGAAGCGATGGAAATCAGGCTGATAATGAAGCCAGCTGGTCGATATCTGACTTGTTAAGGACAGTCCGACCGGGCTCTCAGATCAGTCAATAAATCTAAGCTGAGCTGTGCACACCGGCAAGACGCCAGGACATCAGCTCTCATCCCTTCATTTCCCGTATTCATCTCTCCTTCCGCGGAGCCAAGAATAACACAGGGTACAGCTTTATAAACGTATTCTATGTAAAGACATCAAAATTCACAGCAAGCCCCTGCCTACCTTTAATGGTCTTCATAGAAGCAGCCAAGCAAAGGGGTACCATGTACACCAAAGTGCCGCTGGGAGGGGAAGACGATGGGGGGGTGGCGAGCAGGCAGCTACTGCGACCACGAGAACAAGGATCCCCTTGAGCGTTCTTCTCGGCCCTTTATGACCTGGGGGCAGATGAAGCCCTTCCCTGACAACTAAACCACACCTGCCATTGCAGATATAAGGCGCCAGAGCATGGCCAGAAATCGGAAACTTTCTCTGTGCCCAGAAAGTCTTCTGCCTGAGGGCGTGTACCATACCCGACGGGTATCACAGCCATTCTCGCACCAGTCCCGTAACCATGACGGCCGTGTTATTACAGGCAGGGGGTCTCATTAAGGGACTCTCTTTAGCGTGATCAAATTTTCTATTCGTAGCCACTAACCCGCCCAGCCTCCCCGAAGGAAGGAAGTTTCAGGAAACAAATTTCCATGGAGGGCTGGGGAGGCTGACATTAAAGAGGGGGGTTTCCCCTCCGGACACTCATCTGTTCACTCTGGAAATATCTCTTGCTCACAAGCATGGTGTTGGGATTAGAAGAATGAAGGACGCAGCGTCCCTGGGGGCGTCAGGACAACATCTGGGCTGGAGGTCCCTCCCCGGCTCCCCCGAGCCCCCGCGGTGCCTCACGTTGCCGTGAGCCCCTCTCGCGGTTCACAGGTCTCCCCAGGGCCCGGCCGTGTCAGTAACAGCCACAATCACGTGACGCTTCATCATCAGAGACGGAAATTTCCCCGTATTTTCTGGCCTCCTCCACGGCCGAGCGCTCCAGGAGGTGAAACGCGTGCCCTTGCGAAAATGCAGCACAGCGAGACGGCGCTGCAGGTGCGCCAAGGGCCGGCCAGCTCTCTCACCGGAGCTCTCCGATCGCTGATGACGGCCTTTCTGCTAAACGCAGGGTCGTGTATTCTGCCCTGAGATATTTCAGGCTAACAACCCCCTTGCCTGAAGTAAGAGAGCGATCCTCCACGGACAGACTGTCGGCCCAAAGAGCTGGCGCGCGGGCTCAGAGCCTCCGTGGTCCTGCCGCGCACGTACCCGCCAGCAGGCCGATGAGCAGCATCACCACCCATCCCGACCAGGCGTCCAGCAGGCTCTTGATGAACTCCCATATGGACTCCTTGCTCTTGCTGGTTATCTAGAAACAAAGGACACAGTGGGTGATGGACGTGCCGTCCCTGAAACTGTCGCCTCAGGCAACAGGGTGAGTGAGACAAACGAATGGGATGAAGCAACAGGATTCCCGCTTCCGTGACACGCCTTTCGGTCCCCGAGCACCATGACCCAACGGGCTTTCTAGCTCACAGAGCTCCAAAGTATGAGCCTCCAAAGAATGAGAAGCCAAAACAATTCATTTCATTAAAACACCTGACCAAGTAAGTGTGCTTGGACCCGTGACGCCTCCAAAGCCACTGTGAAAGGGGGACATCAATTCGGGGTCACCCTTTTAGCTTACACCGTAAGGTCTGCTCACAAAAGACCCTCCTCAATGAAGACTGCATTTCCCTCTTTTGTTTTTCAGGTAAAACATTACCAGCTGTAACTTTTTTTTTTTACTTGAAATATAGTTGATTTACAATGTTGTGTTAGTTTCTGGTGCACAGTAAAGTGATTCAGATATATATATATTTATACATATATAGTCCCATGTACACACGTATTCTTTTTCACATTCTTTTCCATGCTAGTTTATTACAAGACATTGAATACAGTCCCCTCTACTATACAGTAGGTCCTTGTTTTGTATCTATTTTATATACAGTAAGTAGTTTACATATGAGTGATATCATATTGTCTTTGACTTACTTCACTGTGTATAATAATCTCTAGGTCCATCCATGTTGCTGCAAATGGCATTATTTCATTCTTTTTTATGGCTGAGTAATATTCCACTGTATATGCGTGTGGTGTATATATATATACATGTATACGTATACACACACACATACCCTGCACATCTTTATCCATTCATCTGTTGATGGACAGTGAGGTGGGTTCCATGACTTGGCTATTATAAATAGTACCTATATAAACACTGTGGTATCTTTTCCAATTAGAGTTTTCTCCAAATATATGTCCAGGCATGGGACCGCAGGGTCATATGTAGCTCTATTTTCAGTTTTTTTAAGGTACCTCCATACTGTTTTCCATAGTGGCTGCACCAATTTACATTCCCACCAACAGTGCAGAAGGGTTCCCTTTTCTCCACACCCTCTCCAGCATTTACTATCTGGAGACTTTCTGATGATGGCCATTCTGACCGGGCGAGATGGCACCTCACTGCAGTTTTGATTGGCAGAACGAACTCTGGATGCGCCAGCATGGACCACGTTTCCTGGGCAGATGGCTACATCTAAACACACGGTAAAAGCATCCCTTTGCCTCCCTGTGTTAACAGAAACCTACAGGCCTCTGAGATCACCGTTCTCCTCAGGACCCTTTGGAGCAAAGGTTGGCAAACATTTTCCGTAAAAAGACAGAGAGTAACTATTTCCAGCTCAGCAGGTCAGATGGTCTCCATGACAACTACTGGACTCTGACGTCATAGCACAAAAGCTGCCATGAAGAGTGCACACATGCGCAGGCGTGGCTGTGTGCGGAGGTACTACACAGACATGTGCCACGCTTAACGTGCCCGAGGGCCACAGTTCCATGACCCCTGCTCGGACCCAAGGCTGTCCCATCTCCCCCGCTTCTCCAGGCTGGAGTCAAGCAGCTACATCAGCTTCTCGACCCCACCTCACTCCCTACACGTCCCTCTGCCTCCATCCCGGCCAACTTGCGTGCAAGGAGGGGACACAGTCCCACTCTCGATGTCACTCATCGCTCTGTGCACTGTCTGAAGCTGCTCTCCCGGAGTCGCGACAGCCCCCTCACGGCTGCTCCGCCTCCGACTCGACCTCTGGGCGGAGGGGGCCTAGCTGGCAGCCCCATCCTCGCCACTTTCTTCACCCCCCCCCCC
>PVHT020000195.1:9707018-9760131 GCA_004024745.2 Catagonus wagneri
ACTGCCGCGGAGCCCGCCCGCTCTTACCTCTCCCTCCACAGACCCAGGCCACCCGGGCCACCTCTAAACCTTCAGCGCCTAATCACCCACCAAGGACCCCGCATTCTCCACCGCGGCCCTGCCCCTGGCCTTGAACTGCACAGGGGTCTCTCCCCCGCCGACCACACGCTGGACAAACAGCTCCAACTCACAGGGGCGGAAATCGAACTCACTGACCTCCCCCCCGGCCCCGCTTCAAAATCCGCCACTCCTCTTTTCTCCCCCACTTGTCATCCAAGGCCTCACCCCGCCTTCTGGCCACAGCCAGGGTGTCAACGAGGACCGCAGTTCTCCCCCCTCCACCCCCGACCTGGCAGTGGCTCCTGGGAAGAACCTTGATCCCGAGGCTCTCTCCGTCGGCCCCTCACTGCCCTCTGTCACATCTTCCTCCTCCTCCCGAGCTGACTTCCAAGCCCCCTGTCTCGGCCTGGGCAGCGCTTCCTTCTCGAATTCTGTGGCTCCTCCACATTTGTCTACCTGGTCACGCCCGACGTGGCACCATCGCGCACGTGCCCAGACTCATCTCTAACCTCCCCCAAGGCATCTGCCACCAGACCTTGAACTGCCTCGCTGTGTCTCGGTCTTTCGGGCTTCTGTGACCTAAAAAGGAGCTGCTCCTGATTAGAATCCTTTCCCCTCCCTCCGCCGAGCGATGTCTGAGTCATCCTTCAAGACCCAACTTGAAATGTCACCCTCTCCGTAACCAGCCCTCCTAAGTGATTCCCTAGCACTCGATACGGAACTTTATTAGAGCCCGTTAACTATTTAGTAAGGAGTCCCAGCAGTGGTGCACCAGGATCGGCAGCATCTCGGCAGCGCCTGGACGCAGGTTCAAGCCCCAGCCTGGCACAGTGGGTTAAGGATCTGGTGCTGCCACAGCTGCAGCACAGGTCACAACTGTGGCTCAGATCTGATCCCTGGCCTGGGAATTCCATATGCTGCGGGGCAGCCAAAAAAGAAAAAAAAAGTATACACACACACACACACTAGAGAGAGAGAGAGACTGATTGCCAACTAGATGCCAGGCACCGTAATATGTGCTTTCATGCACACACAGCCTCATTTAATCCTCAGGTATAATTAAGCCTTACAGATAAGAAGACAGGTCCAGAAATGGCACCCTAAAAGTCACCCAGACTGCAGGTGTCAAGGGCAGGATGTAGCCGATTTGTCTGGTCCCAGAGTCCCCTCCTTGTCCGCCACACCACCCCCCTGTGTGACACAGGCTCCCCCAAGCACCTGGTATTATAATTACGTGTCCGGATCCCCGCCTGGCCCATCAGCCTTCTCTTCTTTAGAGCCTAGCCCAGCGCGTGACCTGGGGACCCCAGCACTACCTCAGTAACTGGCCAGGGAAAGCACAGCCTAGCCCTCTGAGTGGATGCCCCTCAACGCATCTATAGCTCCTACCTTTCTGTGTCGGTCGGTGTCCCGAGACTTTTCCCTCAGCCAGTCGATGGTGTGGAAGTCCTCATACGTCCCCACGTCAGGGAATGGCTCGTCAAGGAAATCCATCAGGTTTCCAGAACCGCTCATCACTCCTGCATGGACCATGCTACTTACGCCTGGGAGAGGAAACCCGTGGTTAGAAACGTGGGCAGGACAGCAGCACAGAACAATCCACGTGAGCTATTTCCTTGTACAAGAAAGACTTATTTCAGCATAGGCAGTTCTGCTGGAATGCCAGATACAGTCTGCCTTAGCACAGGCTGCTCTAACAAAACCACAGCACAGACGAGGCGGCTTATCAACAACACACACCCGGAGTCTCGTCGTGGCGCAGAGGAAACGAAGCCAACCAGGAACCATAAGGTTGTGGGTTCGATCCCAGGCCTCGCTCAGTGGGTTAAGGATCCAGCATGGTCCTGAGCTGTGGTGTAGGTTGCAGATGCGGCTCGGATCCGACAGACAGACAGACAGACAGACACAGAGACACACACACACACACACACACACACACACACACACACCTGTTTCTCACAGTTCTAGAGACTAGGAAGTCCAATATCAAGGCCCTAACACATTTGGTGTCTGCTGAGAGCCCGCTTCCTGGTTCAAAAACAGCCGTCCCCACTGGCAGAGCTCTGGGGTCTCTTTAATGAGGGCACTAACTCTATCCACGAGGGCGCCACCCTCAGGACCCGATCAGCTCCCAAAGGCCCCGTCCACCTCCTGATACCATCACACGGGGGATTAGGTTTCAACATAGGAATTCTGGGGGGGGGGACAAACATTCAGTTCTTATTATGTGCGGCAGTTAAGTGCTATAAAGTCACCACGGACTCCAAATCAGTGAACACTGAAGCCCTGTACCCAAGAGAGATACAGGGTTAGGTTCCTTCAAGCCTCTGGTCACAACATTTTCATCAACCAATTACTACATAACATTGTTTTGTGTGTTTCCATCTAAAGACAACTTACTGAGAAGTTCCCTTATGGTGCAGTGGGTTAAGGACCCAGCACTGTCACTCCAGTGGCTCGGGTCGATGCTGTAGTGTGATTCGATCCCTGGCCCAGGAACTTGCACACGCCACAGGCACAGCCAAAAAAATAAAGACACTGTACTGAACATATACTGTTGATTCATCTCACAGCCAGCAGCACTGGTACACTGTCACTTATGCTGCAGGAAGCTTGTCTAACACCTATATTTTCTCTGTCGGGCACAGTGCAGCCTTCTTGTGCTCAGAAACGCTACAGGCACTCCCACCCTGCATTTCAGGACCACTGGAACCAGAAAAATTACAAATTAAAAAAAAAAAGGCAGCACAAAAGTGCAGCACTAAGAGACTAAGAAATATAATGGAATACTATTCAGCCATAAAAAAGACAAAATAATGCCATTTGCAGCAACATGGATAGAACTAGAGACTCTCATACTAAGTGAAGTAAGCCAGAGAAAAGACGACAAATACCGTATGATATCACTTATTTGTGGAATCTAAAATATGGCACAGATGATCCTAGCTACAGAACAGAAACAGATCACGGCCAAGGAAAGCAAACGCGGTTGCCAGCGGGGAGGGGGTGTGGGATCAGGGTTTTTGGATGCAAACTGTTACGTTTGCAATGGGTGGGCAACGGGGCCCTACTGTACAGAACTGTGTGAGGCTGGGTCACTTTGCTGTACAACAGAAACTGAAGAAACACTGTAAATCAACTATCCCCTAATTTTTAAAAATTAGAAAAAAAAAAAAAAGGCCGTGAAAAGGACACTTGTTTCCAGTCTGTGAACTGAAACAAGACAGCCTTCTCCAACCTCAGCTTGAAACATGCATTTCTGAGGACTTGAACTTTGGGGGAACTTGAAGGGACACTCTGTGAATGACCAGGCAAGCGCCACCTGTACCGACCCGGGGGTTACAAATACATTTCAGTGAGCAGAGCAATTCACACATACAGAACTGCCAAACAGGAAGATCGACTCCATTTCTGGAAAAGCTCACATTCTGCAAAAGCGAGCCCAGCGAAACGAGAGGACTGGAGGGGACACGGGGTCGAGGCCCAGCACTCAAAACCGAATCGCTGGAACCGAAGCAGTAAGCAGTTCTCCCGGGCGATGCGGCGGATCACGCAGGCAGGTGGCCTCTGTGGCGGTCCCTGCGGATATCCACGATGTACGGCGATGGCAGAGAGAAAATGCTGGCAAGACAACTCGCCAGTGGGAGCCAAGGCCTTGTGCAGAGGGGTGGCCTGGGGGATGGGTGAGGAGGCGGGACCATGTGCCACGTGAGCCATGCTACAGCCCGCGTGTCTCTGTGACCCTCCCCCAAGTTCACGTATTGAAACCCTAATCCCCAGTGTGCTGCTGCGAGAAGGTGGGGTCTTTGGGAGGTGACTGGGTCCTAAGGGCGGTGGCCTCGTGCACAGGATTAACGCTTTTAAAAAAGAGGTCCCAGGGAGTTCCCACTGTGGCTCAGGGGTTAAGAACCCGACTAGTATCCATGAGGATGCAGGTTCAATCCCTGGCCTCACTCAGGGGGTTAAGGATCCAGCTTGGCTGTGAGCTGTGGTATAGGTCGCAGAGGTGGCTCAGATCTGGCTGTGGCTGTGGCGTAGGCCTGCAGCTGCAGCCCCCATTCGACCCCTAGCCTGGGAACTTCCATATGCCGCAGGTACAGTCCTAGATAGATCAAAAAAAAGAGAGAGAGAGAGAGGCCCCAGCAGAGTTCCCGTGTGGCTCAGTGGGTTAAGGATCTGCTGTTGTCACTGCAGCAGCTCAGCTCACTGCTATACTGCAGGTTCATCCCTGGTCTGGGAACTTCCGCAAGCCACAAGTGTGGCCAAAAAAAAAAGAGAGAGAGAGAGAGAGAGAGAGAGAGAGAGGTAGACCCCAGTAGGTTAAGGATCTGGGGTGCCACTGCAGGAACTCAGGTCGCTGCTATATTGTGGTATTTTGTTGGAACGGCCTGAACAGCCTAAGCCAAGCCAAGAACCGTGCCGGGCTGGGGGCCACACTCCAAACAGTCCTGGGTGCGGCACTCACTTCTCATCTTCCTCGAAGTACAGTCAAAAGGGCGCCTGCTGCTGGGGCAGGAGCAGAGCTGTGGGTTTCTTCCTCTCCTGCCTAAGACAGGAATTCCATCCTCAGCCTTCTGGCTCCCCTTGTCTGGAAAACAATGACAAATAAGCCAAGACAGCGTCGACGCTGTCCACCACCAGAACTGATGTGCGGATCACACAGGAGCTAAGCTGACCCAGAGAAAAACCCTCTGCAGCAGGACCAATGCTCTCACCGCCAGTTAGCAAGACAAATAGCACGCTGTTGCAAAGACAAGAGGTTGGAACAGGCACTAAATCAAAATCACTTTGGCAGAAAACATGGACATTTGAATTAGAGGACAAGGACCTCACAGTGCCGAAGAGACGGCTCAGGACGTGAAGGGTAGTTAGAAAAATATTTGCGTAGAGGCTTCTCTTCATTGCTTTACGTATTTTATTATCTGGAGGATTCAACCACAACCCTCTGACAAAACTGCATTTTGGTCAAACTGAAAAGTCACTATGGGCAAAGTGGGGCAATCACCTTACAAGCAATCAAGGGGCCAAAGTGACTGATTTATTAACTCCGCACAGCTTAGCTGCTTTGAAACTGAAAATCTGAGGTCTGAACTATGCCAAGCTGCAAACTATATATGTACTGATGAGTGCCCGGGGAAGAATCAGGTTGCATAAGTCAGTAGCAAGCAATAATAAAAGGGATAAAATTAGAAAGCAAAGATTTCACTCTCGTTTCTATAAAAACAAGACGGTAATAGCCTGGCATTACATGCGGTAAAGAAAATCTCTGATGGGAAAAAGAAGATAACAGGCTACTGACCCACAAAAGGGAGCCCTTGTAACAAAAACCAAACCAGCAGATGGAAGAACTGCAGAGACTTAAGACATTCTATTAAAAAGAAGTTCAGAGTTCCCGTCGTGGCTCAGTGGTTAACGAACCTGACTAGTATCCATGAGGTTGCAGGTTCGATTCCTGGCCTCACCCAGTGGGTTGAGTATCTGGCACTGCCGTGAGCTGTGGTGTAGGGTGTAGATGCAGCTTGGATCCCGCGTTGCTGTGGCTGTGGTGTAGGCTGGCGGCTACAGCTCTGGTTAGACCCCTAGCCTGGGAACCTCCGTATGCTGTGAGTGCGGCACTAAGAAACAAACAAAAAGATACAATTCACATACCATAATGTTCACCTTTTTAAAGTGAGATTTAACATATTCACGAGGTTGTACATATCTAATTCCAGAACATTTTCATGCTCTAAAAGTAGCCCCAGGACCACAGCAGTCACTGTCCCAGCCCAGTCCCTGGCCACAACTCATCTACTTTCTGACTCTACGGATTTGCTTCTGGCTTCTTTCTCTTATTATCATGTTTTCATGTGTGGCATCCTTGCTTCACTCCTTTTTTGTTGTTCTTTTCTTGCTTTGTAGGGCCGCACCCATGGCATATGGAGGTTCCCAGGCTAAGGGTGGAATCGGAGCTGCAGCTACTGGCCTCCACCACAGCCACAGCAACGCCAGATCCAAGTCGCGTCACAGCTCACGGCAACGTTGGATCCTTAGCCCACTGAGCGAGGCCTCGTGGATACCGCTCAGGTTCGTTAAAACTGAGCCACGATGAGAACTTCCTTGCTTTACTCCTTTTCGCGGCTGAAGACTATTCCACTGTGTTGACAGAGCACATCTGGGCTGTTCCCACTTTGGGGCTCTCGTGACTAACGCTCCCACGATCGTCCATGTTCAAGTCTCTTGTGGAGACATGAACTTCCAGTTTTCTTGGGTACACACCTAGCAGTAGAGTTACTGGCTCATACAGTAACGCTAGGTTTAAACTTCTGAGGAGCTGCAGACTGAAATCACTTTTTTCGGCCATGCCAGCAGCATGTGGAAGTTCCCAGGCCGGGAATCAAACTCGCACCACAGCAGCGACCTAAACCACTGTAGTGTCAACACTGATCTTTAACCCACTGTGCCACAAGAGAACTCCTGAAGTCGCTTTTCTTAAAGGAGCTTTTTTTTTTGTCATTTTGCTTTTTCTAGGGCCACACTCGTGGCATATGGAGGTTCCCAGGCTAGGGGTCGAATCGGAGCTACAGCTGCCGGCCTACACCACAGCCACAGCAACGCAGAATGTGAGCCGCGTCTGCAACCTACACCACAGCTCACGACAACGCCGGATCCTTAACCTACTGAACGACGCCAGGGATTGAACCGGCAACCTCATGGTTCCTAGTCGGATTCGTTAACCACTGTACCATTACGGGAACTCCTTAAGGGAGCTTTTTACTGAAATAAACATCAATCCATAAAAAGGCAAAAATCCCAAGTGTACACGTCCATGAATTTTCACAAAGTGAACGCAGCCACATAACCAGCTCCCAGAAGCCCCGCCACGGCCCCTTCCAGGCCCCACCCTACCCATAAAGGTAACTCACACCACAGATGAATTCTGCCTGTTTTTGAACTTTATATAAAACAGAGTCTTTCGTTTCCAGATCCTTTGGTGCTCTACTATGTTGGGAGACGTATCCACACCGCCGAGCTGATTGCTTGTTCATGCGCTGTGCTCTAGAGCAGGAAAGCTTTGCAATTCAAGGCCAGAGAGTAAATATTTGTAGCTTTGTGGGCCACGTGGCCTCTGTTGGGACTACTCAACTCTGCCACTGTCACGTAAAAGCAGCCAGAGACAATACACAAATGAATGACTGAGGCTGTATTTCAATAAAACTTGATTTACGGACACCGAAATTTGAAGTTCATATAATCTTTCACCCGACACAAAATATTATTCTCCCTTCAGTTTCTTCCAATCACTAAAAAAATGAAAACCAGAGATCTCCCGTGGTGCAGCAGGTTAAGGATCCAGCGTTGTCACTGTTGCAGCTCGGGTTGCTGCTGCAGCGCGGGTTTGATTCCCGGCCTGGGAATTTCCACATGCAGAGGAGGCGGCCAAAAAAAATGAAAGAAAATGTAAAAACCGTTTTAGCTCATTCTTGGCTCAGGCGGGGAGCTGGACTTGGCCCACAAGACGAAGTACTCTGCCTATTCCGGTCCCGTGGTATTCAACTGTAGAAACAAAGCCCAACGAATTTATCCATTCTCCTGCCAATGGGCAGCTGGGTGGCTTCTCCCGAGGGGCCATTACACCTGGCACCATCGCCCGCCACTCCTAAGACACTGCTCAAAGCCCGTTCACCTGCTCCCCTCCTCTGTCCACAAAGCAGGGCCCAGGGGGCCAAGAGCCTGGCGACTGTCACGCCAGTACACCTCTCCCAAACCAGACCTGTCATCTTATCTGCCTGCTGGTGCTACTAGCTAATCCCCAGATGACTTACTTGGGCGGAGGGAACAGAAAGTCAGAACTCAGATTAAAAGATTAAACATCTCCCACCAGCGAGTAAGGCTGGTCACCACCGAGGTGAGTTCCAGAAGGTTCCTTGGGCAGCTTGGGCCTAACAGAAACTGCTACCATTCCCGTCGCAGCTCAGCGGAAACGAATCTGACTAGCATCCATGAGGACGCAGGTTCGATCCCTGGCCTCGCTCAGTGGGTTGAGGATCCGGCATTGCCGTGAGCTGAGGTGTAGGTCGCAGACGTGGATCAGATCCCACGTTGCTGTGGTATAGGCCAGCAGCTGTAGCTCTGATTAGACCTCTAGCCTGGGAACTTCCATAAACTGCAGTGCAGTCCTGAAAAGACAAAAAAATGGGGAAAAAAAAAACGAAAAAGAAAAAGCAACTGCTACCAAAATCTCCTCCCAGCCTTGGGAGCCTTTCCGGCAAGCTGGCCTCACCACCTTTCTCCTTCCTGTCCCCTCGCAGTAACTTAACTGCCATTCATGGGTTGGCAACTGTTTCCTGTAAAGGGCCAGACAGGAAATACTTTGAGCTCGGAGGGCCACACAGTCTCTGTGGCAATTGCTCCAGGTGGCCTTTCGGCCAGGGAAGCACAAAGCAGCCCAGACAGAGCGGAGAGCAGGCGGGTGCCCGTGTGCCCCTGACATGTGACTTACAGGAATGGGCAGTGGGCTGGGGGCCGCCGGGCCTGCTTCCCACAACCGGGCACAGGGCATCCACTACCTGCCAGGCCCCTGTCCGGGTTCCTGAGCCACCAGCAGCCCTATAAGCCTCGGCTACCAACGGGAGCAGCAAAGAAAGCATGGCGATCGCCAGGAATGTACAAAGATAAAGTGGCGCCCTCATCCCTCGCAGGATTCCGGAAGAGAAGGACGGGACCCCGGGCACGCAAGCACAGGACCTCACTAGCCACATTTCAGTCTGGAAGCTTCGGCAAAATAAAAGGTGGTTCTACACACACACACACACACGGAGGTTCCTATGACAGACTACTATCAGAAAAAGTTTCTCTACCTACTGAGTTCTCCTAATGCTTCAAGATCGCAGGTGCCCCTGGCTCGTGAATAAAAATACGGTCACAGCAGAGCTCTGACCAACTGATCAAGGCCATCAGGGGTAGAGGTCACCCTTGTTCACAAAGCACCGTGAAAGGAAGAGGACACAGGAGGAGAGGAGTCGAGAACACCGAGTTCTGAGCCAGAACTTAATTAGACGGGCAGCTAAAAAAAATACACAGAAAAAGCTTCACGTCGGAGTTCCTTGCTAGCTTAGTGGTTAAAGGATCCAGCGCTGTCACTGCCGTGGCGCGCACTCGATCTGGCCTGGGAACTTCCGCATGTCTCAGATTCAATCAAAAAAAAAAAAAGCTAGCTTCTTGTCTTACAGATTTTCTAGAAGCTCCAACAATCAATCTCAAGCAAAATTTACAAAGTCCCCTTTCTTGCAGCCTGCGTGGATTACACCAGGCACCGAGCTCAGGGCTGATGCTCTGCTGGCCGCCAGCTCCTCGATGCTCCTCTGAAGGCCACCAGCCTGGGCCCCTGAGCTCAGAGGTGCAGTCATTTCACGATGAGGCCACCAGAGGGCGCTCTGCGAGCATCCCTGCTGCCTGGAGCGCCTGCAGTCCTCTCGCCATCTGCTCCCACCTCCGCCCAGCGAGAAGGCGGGTGGGCTTCCCCGCCCTGCCTCACCTGCGGTCCTTCCCTCCGCCTCCGTTAGCCCTGATTCCCGCCTCAGGTCACAGGAACCTCCTGTCTTCACAGGCCAAGGCTTGGGTTTTGTTCCCTGAGAGACCCCAGGGCAATTCCTGCTCCAACGCACTGCCATTCCTGTCACCTTCAGTGGCTTCTTTGCCTCGCCCCACCCTGTGACCCCAGGCTTCCCAAAACGGGCTTGCGATGGGCGGGTCTCCCACAGCCTGCTGACCAGTGTCTGGACGTGTCTGAATCCACACTGCGTGACTCCATCTCCACGGAGTCTTATCAGCGCTACTTCACATGGTGAGGTGGATGCTTCTTTTACATTCCACCAAGCCGTACAATTAGATGGTACGCACTTTGGGGCATGTCTGCCACACTTTTCAGTGGAAGAAGTGTTTGAAAACGTGGCCTGCCCCACCGGTAAATGCAGATTCTCAGGCATGATTCTCATCTGTGGCTTTGGCCAGGGGCATCTGTGCCTTCTTCTGATAACAGCAGCGTCATTTCTCTGTGGAGTACAAGCCCTTCTCCATTCTCCATGGTCCTGGAAGTTCGGGTCCAAGGGGACTATGCTGGGAAGGGCACCCCCAGTAAGCGGGGCAGACACTTGGGGGCACGCTTTCCTCGGAAGCGCAGAACCGTTAAGAACCGGACGCTCCAAACCAGCCCTGAGAGCCGTGGGGGGCAGCCTGGGGTGGGGGGGAGAAGGCGACATGCCGGGGAGGATGCCTGGGCCCTGCAGGCAGATGTGGCTGCGCACCTGACAAAGGGCGGAGCGCCCTCTAGGGGCGGCCGGCGGGCAGGTGGGAAAGGCGGGCACCTGGACGGCAGCTCGGCAGAGCCTTGAACCCCCACACAGGGGTGCGAGCTGTGCACTCATCCTCCGCCCTCCCCAGGACGGCGCCCCCCACCCCATTTGGTACCAAAGCTGCCGCCTGCTGGCCAGTGACATTCTGCAGCCACCAGGCAGAGTGACTGGCTGTGAGGGGAGCTCCTGCTGTGGCGCAATGGGATTGTTAGTGTCTTGGGAGCGCTGGGATGTAGGTTTGATCCCCAGCCCAGGACATGGGTTTAAGGATCCAGCGTGTTTGCAGCTGTGGCTTAGGCTGCAACTACAGCTCGGATTTGAACCCTGCCCTGGGAAGTCCATACGCCATGAGGCAGCCAAAAAAAAAAAAAATGGCATGTGCAGACAAGAGGGAAAGGAGGTCCCTCTTTATAAGGCAGTGACTCCCTCGGGAGCCACCGCCACTACGGCAGGTCTGCAGCGCGGATGAGGCCATGCAGCAGAGACCACTGGGGAACGGAGCGGTGATTCTGCCCCCAGGGCACCGTGGGCAAGGTCTGGAGACATTTGTCCCATCTGATGGGGTGCTCTTAGCATCCGCTGGGCATGGCAGGCGGGCCACTCACCGTCTCGGGGGCCCAGGGCGGCCCCCACTGCCGGGAGCGCTGAGGCGGAGAAAATCTGCCTTAATCCAAAAACGGATCAAACGAGCCTTTTGGGCACCTCCCTGTGAGAGTTGTTTGCAGATCCCAGAGCCAACAGGTGACCTCTGAACCACGCATATCCACAAGTCATGTCTCCACAAAGTGGCTTTCCACTACAGGCAAGCTTTGCTCTGAAGCAGTGATGCCTACCAGAGCCAACTGTGTCCCCAAGGGGTCACACGGCAATGCCTGGGGACATTCTCAACTGTCACAATGGGGGGGGAGAGCGCTCCTGACATCAAGCGGAGCGTCCTCACAGTGCGGAGAGCAGCGCAGCAAAGAATGACCTGCCCCAATGTCAAGGGCGACACCTGAGGAACTGAACAAACAAGCCTGGGAGCCTTCCTGTGCTCCTGAGGCCAAGGCCAGCTAAGGTCCCCTGCTCTGGCGGCAGGACCAGCACCTTGCCCACCTTTCTGCACATCTGGAGCAGGGGGTGTCCGGCTCAAACTCAGATTCCGATCCAGCACGGCCAGGGTGGGGCCTGAAACTCGCATTTCTCCCCAACTCCCAGCGCAGCCGCCGCTGCAGGTCTGCAGACCACACTTGGAATACGGAAAAGGGACCAGGCTGAAGTGTGACACCCGGGGAGCCGGCCAGGAGCAGGGGCCAGAGAAAAGAGCCAGGGCGCAGGACAGTAACAAGCCGGGGTGGCGGCGGGCGGGGGACGGGGTGCAGGTGTCTTGGAGGAAGAAGGCCCGCCCAACCGCCTGAGGCCTTTCAGAAGCCCCATCGCCACCGGCTCCAGCCCAGAGGAGCTCAATCAGGGACTGGGGGCCCAGGGACCAGCATTTTTAAAGCTCCCCAGCTGCTTCCAATGGCCAGCCTCTGGAAGGAGACCCCGACTCAGGCTGGGATGCGCCCACGGATCCCAGCAGGCGGGGCGGGGGGGTAGTTAAAAGGCAGATTCTGATCCTGCAGCGGCGTGCTCAAGACGGCAGTCTTGGTGCACCCGCCTTTGAAGAGGGTCACCTTAATGTGAGGCCTGCGTCACCATGACCTCTGACCCAGTGTAAACCCGTTCCCCCCGCCCCTCCTCCCAGCTCAGCCAGGCCAGCTCCCTCTCCACTCAGTTCTCTGACAGGGGAGGGAATCAGCAGCTTAAACTGGAGGAGGGGACCCCGGACTGCCTCTATTCACTCTCTGAACCTCTGTGCACACAAGCCTACGACACGCCTAGGAAAGTTTAAAAGACAATAAACATAAGGATCCGGCCTTGTCACTATAGCAGTCTGGGTCGCTGCTGTGGTGTGGGTTCGATCCCTGGCCCGGGAACTTCCACATGCTACGGGTGCAGCCAAAAAAAAAAAAAAAGCACACGCAACAAACATACCAGTATTTTCTGCCCCCACAATGATCTCACACACACACACACACACACAGACACGCACACACAGGACTCCATCAGGTAAACAAATATATGCACATGGGAGTCTCAGAAGAAGCAGAGAAAGGGCAGACGGGGGAGGAGGTAGCGCGTGGCTCTCCCTGTGCCTCCCGTCCAGCATTCCCGCCACACCTAAGGAAGTCAGAGGGAAGCCTTGACCTTGGTCTTTTCACTCGCAGTTCTAGGCTATAATGCTGCTACAGGACCACACAGCTGTGAAGTGCCGTCTCCACCCAATTTCAAGAATAACTATTACATCCGATGCTGTCCCACCCATAACCCGCAAAGCCTTCAGTAAGCTCCAGCTGATTTCCCACCGTATCTCTGGACCCATGGGAGGCGGTTCTGCTGGTGTGGCATGCCGGAAGTGCATTACCGGGAGCAGGGCTTAAGTGCTGACTCTCAGAACTGGTGCATAAATACCCCCACTCCCTCGGCCCTTGGATGGGATCATTTCACAGCACGGGTTTTGGACCTGTGCAGAAGACACCTCCCACTGCGGGCCGGAGAGCGCTCTCCTCACGAAGGCCTGCTGGCCAGGGTGGCCCGTAGCTGGCATCTGAGAAGCTGGACTTCAGGGGGGTTCACACCATCCCCAGAACTGCTAAGAATGGCTCTTGCTGCCTCCACTGGCGGTCCAAACACTGACTGAGGCTGAACCCCTGCTCTCCCTTCCGGGGGTCCCAAATTTTGACACAGGCTGGACCCAAGCGAGCCCACAGGACCAGCCCTCCGTAAAAACCCGGGCGCTGAGACTAACGAGCTTCCCAGGCAGACGGCACCTCACACGTGGCGTCTCAACTCACTGTGGCAAAAATCAAGTGCATCCCACGTGATTCTGAGGGAAGCCGACTCTGGAGGCTGAAGCCTGGCTCCCTCCAGACTCCGCCCCCTGCGCCTTTTCCCTTTGCCGAGTCTCCTGTATCCCTGCACCGCAGTAAGTCACGGCGGTGACGACAACCATATGATGAGTCCCCTGAGTCCTCCCAGAGGGGAAGCGGGGGCTCATGACGCAACGCACACGGCTTCCTAGAGTTTCCAAAGCGTGGAGTGAAGATCGAGGTGCCCTTGGCGGGGAGGGGGCTGGATCCACAGCCCAGCCTCTAACAGGTGCCATCTTCCTTTCCTGGTGGCTCTCCCCGCCACTCCCCCAAGGAGTCCCTGAGCACCCAAGAAATGCCTCGCACTGGAACCCTCGTCTCAGGGTCCACTGCTCAGAGAACGCAAAGGAAGGCGGCATCACCTGGCTGCCATGAAGGTGCCATGTCCTATTTCTTCAACCAGTGACGCTTTGCCTATGAAAACCCATGGGTGGCTTTTCTAGCTAAACCTTCATGGCCCAGGGAGAGGCAGAGTTACCAGGAATGACCCCAAACCATGAGCCTTCATTAGAAACAAACTGGCTAAGCTGGTACTAATGGGCAAAGTCAAACCGGCCAGCGGTTTAAGGATGCAGGAAAACTCCCCAACACGCAACAGATGCCCACGCAGCCGGAAGGCCCGGGCTGTGCTGACGCCTCGGGCAATTCCAGGACACTGGAGCCCCGATGGCCACAACCGGACCCTGGTGGCCGATCGGGAGGGCTGGGGCCAGGTCCCACGCAGACACTCAGATGCAGCAGCTCTGGGGCGGGGCCCAAGAATCTGCATTTCTAACCAGCTCCCAGGAAGCTTATTTGTGCACGTACATAGGACAAAAAGAACACGCGAACCATACTCGAGTCACACAGAGTGAAACCGAGAGGTGGTGACACGCTGCTACGATGGCATCACAGGCACCGCGGTCAGCGCTTTCATCCGGGGCAGCAACACAAGCCTGAAGGGCATGCCTTTCTCTCCCCTACTGGGGGGTTTAATGGCTCAATCCAGCTTGATTTTGCCCTTCCTGCTTTCACCCAGGAAAAAACCCGGGCTGGCAAATAGCAAGACAGATTTCTGGAATTCCCATGGTGGTTCGGCGTTAACCAACCAACTAGTATCCGTGAGGACTCGGGTTCGATCCCGAGGCTCGGATCCTGCGTTGCTGTGGCCGTGGCATAGGCCAGCAACTGCAGCTCCGATTCGACCCCTAGCCTGGGGACCTCCATATGCCGCAGGGGCAGCCCTGAAAAGACCAACTAAATAAAGCCAGATTTCTTCCTCCGAGCAGGCAGCGAGCACCCTGGCTGACACCCAAACACAGGCATTTGACCCAGAATCGCAGGGCTGCGGGGAGAGGACTTTGGACCCAGCACAGCGGTAAAGGCATCAGCAACTGGCAATTTGGCAGCCAGGCCAGCCGAACCCAGTTGGGGGGGGAGCGGGAAATGGGCTTAAAACTCTCTCTCAACTCTCAACAAATTTCTCTGAAATAAATTTCGATTCGTGGCCCAGAACTCTGACTATAGGACAACGTGTTTTACACACAGATTTACACTATTAGCCTCCAGTTCCACAGAAACAAGACGCCCGGCGAATCTACACACCCCAAGTCCCCAAATAAATAAACTGAATAAAACCACATGAAGGGGTTTCACAATTAAATTGTCAAACCCAGTGAAAAGGGGGACAGCTTAAGAGCAGCAAGAGAAAAAAGACATATACACAGAGAAAACTACGCATCTAGACACACCACAAAGACGAACACTGTACCACCGCGGACACAGACACGGAGGAAGTTCGCAAAGTCACTGTCAAGGGAAGGCCAGACACAGCAACACGTGAGTCCATTAGTACAGAGTTCCAAACAAGCAACCCGGATGTATGGCGTTAATCGGGCCAGCAGTTGCCCTGGGGCTGCGGAAGGACCAGAAAGGACAAGGGGTGGCTTCTGGTGGCTTGTCACCTTCTGTTCCTAGACCTGGGCTACCCAGGTGTGACCACCTTGTGAAAGTTCAAGCTGTACTGCACGCTTTCCACACTTTTCTGTACATGTACTTCAATAAAAGGTTCGCTATGGCAAACCCGAAGGGCCGTCAGCTAGAATTAAATCTCACCGCCTCCCTGGACAAAAGCTGGATTTTCCGTTGGCGTGCTGCAACACTTCCCTGCAACATCTGTGCAACACTTTCTTTTAAAATACCTATTGCATCAGCTCTTAGAAAACTGATCTCCCAGTGAGATAATTCAGGCCCAATGACTGAACCCTCTGACCAAGCAAAGGCACGGGGGTTGGCAAGCCTACCGCGACGTGGGCTCCAAGCTACACCACAGGCCGAAGCACGTTTCGCTGGCGCAAGGACGAAAGGGAAGGGGGTCCTGCAGACAGTAACATCCCATGTTTGCCATGCTGGGTACTCGAAGTGACGGCCAGACATCCAAACCCCACTGGCATTTGGGGGCTGCTGCACTGAAGTCTCCAGGCTATAAAGATGGACACAGAAGTGGACGTTTTCCTGAAATACAGGCAGCTGTCCACTCACTTAAAATCAATATCCTGGAGTTCCCACCGTAGCGCAGCGGTTAACAAATCCAACTAGGAACCGTGAGGTTGCTGGTTCGATCCCTGGCCTCGCTCAGTGGGTTAAGGATCCGGCGTTGCCGTGAGCTGCAGTCTAGGTTGCAGATGAGGCTCAGATCTGGCGTGGCTGTGGCGTAGGCAGGCAGCTGGAGCTCCGATTCGACCCCTAGCCTGGGAACCTCCATATCCTGGGGGTACGGCCCTAAAAAGCAAAAAAAATTAAATTAAATAAAAAAATAAAATGCAAACACCTTCAGGACCGTGAGGGGACACGCTTCACTGGCTCCTTGTAGCCAGTCCTCCGGCCCCCAGTCCTCCGGCCTCCAGCGGGGCTCCGCTGGGGGGATCGGACCCAAGGCGCTGACCCTGAGAGGGGACCCTGGTGGCCACGTGGCGCGGGGCCAGGGGACCAACAGGAGCCTCCAAGAATAAAAAGCTCCAAGCCTCAGAACGTGCAAAAAGCGACAGGAGAATTAAACTTGGCCAATTTCAAAATGTTGCCTGGAGCCCGCAGAGCGGGTGGGTCACTCCCCCGTCCCCTTCCTCCTTCCCCTCGTCCCTGCCCTGCCTCCATCCCTCCCCGCGCCCCTTTCTGCTCCCGCAGGGCTGGGGGCCCCCGTCCGTGGCACAGTTCCTGGGGCCCCAGGGCCACCAGGCAGCGATCTGTCCCCTTTGGGAACTCACCCTGCGCGCTGGGAAGGGGATGAGGAAAACTGGCCATGGCCTCGGGTGACACAATGGACCCAGTGTCCTCACATCCCGCCCAGGGGGCAGGGAGACCGCACATGAGGTCTCGGTGTTTCTGGCTCCTGGCGCCAAGGGCAGAGGACTGACAACTTCCCCAGAAACTTTCTCTCACGGTAATAGTAACAACAACAAAAACGACTTGGTGCGGGAGATACTGTCGCCCTCGGGCCCACATTACAGATAAGCAAACTGAGGCAAAGAAGAGGTCAGGTCTCGAGCCGAGTCCAACACCACAGACAGTGAACGGGGACCCAGATTCCCTTGGGGGCCCCAATGCCCTTCCTCTTGGGTCCTGAGAGGATGGGACAGGCCTCGCTCCCCTCAGGGCCCGGGCGCCACCTGCTGCCACGGAGAGGGCGCCGCTGCCAAGCTTCTCGTCGACTGTGCGCAAGGAGCTTGAGGAAGGGCCCACTGGGCCACCCTCCGACACCCTGGGGGGCTCAGGTGGCAGAGACGTCTCGTCTGCCCAGTTCTGGAGGCTGGAAGCCTGACATCAGGGGACAGCAGGCGCGCGCCCTGAGGGGCTGTGAGGGCAGGAGGGTCCCAGGCCCAGTGCGCGGCCTGCAGGCGGCCGTCCTCTCCCCGCGTCCGCTCGGAGACTTCCTCTGCTTCTCAGGTCACCAGCCAGGATGAGTGGGGCCACCCTCACGGCCTCACTTTAACTCGATTCCCGCTCTCAAGGCCCGCTCCACAGACGGTCGCATCCTGAGGCACCAGGGGTTAGGACGTCAACATGTGCATTTTGAGAGGTGCCATTTCTGCCCCTGACAGCGGCAGAAGACGACGCTGGAGGGAAAGGCCGCCCAGCATCGCCCCCTCTCCTGGGGCCCCTGCAGTCTGTCTTCTGCCGCAGCCATCGATTCTGCCCCCGTGGGCTGCTCGCCCTCATGGATGAAGGACAGTCACGGACTCACAAGTCGCACTCCATGAAGGTTAAAGGCAGGGAGCCGTCCAGTGCAGCCTTGACACGGCCTCCCACGTGTTCTCAGAGCAAGGCCACGCATAGCAGGAGCTTGGCCACCAGGAGGCCTGACGGTACTCCGGCGGCGATTACCAAGGTGAGGCCAGAAATGTCAGTCAATTCCTTTGCTTTGGGCACAAGAGGTGCTGGTGGGAGCCTGACTGTGCAAAGGGGAAAAACAGCGGGTCTTTAAGTGTCGCAGTGGCCCCTTCTCCTACGCCACCTACGTCTCCCAGGGTTCGGAGATGCGAAGAGCGGTTCCATCCTGAGCTACCCCAGCCCAGCGAGGGCCTCGAGCCCCAAAGAGGGAAGCTCCGTCCACCCCGGAGACGTGGTAAAAAGTGCCAGGCAAGCAGGGGGGAAGCAGCATAGTGAGTCAGCAGGTCCCCAGGCGCCAGAGCAAGGAGCGGGCTTCCCGAGGCGATACACCGGTGACAGCAGACAGCAGACAGGCCCGGCCCGGCCCCGCAGGGCTCTCCCCGCACAGGACTCCAGAAAGGGGACAGTCACCTCCAACGGAGAAGGCTCTGGTCTCAAGGGGCTGAGGGAAAGCTCGGGCAACTTCACCCACAAGGCGGAAAGGGAGCCTTTCTGGTGTCAGATGTGTGATGCACCTGCCGGCGCCTTTGCTGTCTCTGCCAACCTGCGCCCATCCCCAGGGACGCTGTCCTGAGAGGCGGTGCAGGCGGCCGCCACTGTGAGGCGCTGTAGTCACAGGGTCAGGTTGACCAGACCTCCCGCACTCCTGTGACCGCCAAGGGCCGCAGGTGCTGAGCACCACACTGCTGCCAACTGAGCTCGGGGCCTGACCTCTAAGCCGCAGCTCACCAGGCCACCGTCCCAGCCTCCTCGCCGGCCACACTGCTTCCTCTCCCTCGCACCTCTGACTGTTGTCCTTACAGCGGCCAGAGCCATCCTTTCACACTTAAGTCCCGACATGTCACTCTCCCACCCAAAAGTACCCGGTGGCTTGCCATCACAGAGTCACCCCGGGTTGGTGCCACTCTGGCCAGATCCCCAGGGGCCCGTCCTGGTTGGTTACCCCTCTGAACTCCTCTCCCACTTCACCTTCTCCGGCCACGCGGACCTCCTTGCTGTCTGTCCAATGCCCTGGGCCCTGGCTTGCCGCAGGGCCTTTGCACTGGCTGTTCCCTCAGCCCTGAGTTCTCTGCCGTCTCAAGGTTCCCCTGGCGCCCGTTCGGTCCCTGTTCACACGCGAGCCCTCAGAGAGGCGTCCGTGACCGCCCTGTGTACCCGGCATTCTCAACCCACCGCTGCCCGCCCTCCGCCTCCCACTAGATTTCACTCCGCTCGACAGCACAGCCTACAAATTAGTTACTTTCTCTTTCTTCATCTTGAATGTCAGCTCCACTAAGGCACAGACCTCGTCCATTTGGTTAAAAAAACCCACTGCCTAGACCGGAAGGTCTCAAGGAGGGGGGGACGATTTTGCCCACCAGGGAACATGTGACAACATCTGGAGTTCAGATGGCACAAATGGGAGCGGGGCACAGGCTGCCCCCCACATCGAGTACACTAAACATGCTACAGTACACAGGACAAGCTCCCAGCACAGAACCATCCAGCCCAACGTCCACAGCGTCCAGGGTGAGAAACCCTGGCCTAGACATATAGCAGGGACCCAGCAAATACTGGCTGAACGAAGGACTATATGAAGGAGCGAATCAATGAATGAATGAATAAATACTGGGGCTCATGTCTCAGGGAAATGCCTTTGCAGTTCACGGAATATTGGTGGTCTTTTCCCAGGGCACAAATATTTCACTTAATTTTTCTTCCAACAAACTTTTAACAAGCACTCACCACGCCTTCACGAGGCCACAGCGGAAAAAAGAATCTTTGCTACGAGGCAGCTGGGGACCTGAGGGGTTCCCCAACTCTGTCACTAATTGGTCACATGAGCTTAGGCAAGTCACCTGACTTCTCGGGACATCTCTGTCAGATGTAAAATATAAGGGCTGCTTTGATTTTGAAGCCAGCTGCCAACATCAAAATTCTAGGCGTTTAATTAATCCTGCAGGTCTCTGCCTCTTTGGCATTTTCACATTCATGTCATACCCTGAGCATGGATGACAAAAGCTTGAATAATACACACGGCCATCGGGAGGGGACTGGTTTGGCAGACTTCCACACCAGCCACGCTCTGGAACACGCTGTGCGCAGGCTCGTGTAAAAGAGCCTCCAAACAACAGGAGTAAGAGAAATGAGGTCTAACGAGCGCTCCCACTCTTTCTCAAACGGTACTTTCACAAGAAGATGGAGTGAATGAATTACCGCTACATGAAACAGCATGGACGGATCTCAAAATCACGCCCAGTGAAAGAAGCCAGGAGTTCCCGTCATGGCGCAGTGGAAATGAATCCCACTAGGAACCATGAGTTTGCGAGTTCGATCCCTGGCCTCGCTCAGTGGGTTAAGGATCCGGTGTGGCCCTGAGCCATGGTGTAGGTTCCAGACTCGGCTCAGATCTGGCATTGCTGTGGCTGTGGTGTAGGTTGCAGATGCGGCTCGGATCCCGCGTTGCTGTGGCTGTGGCGAAGGCCGGCAGCTGTAGGTCTGATCGAACCCCTAGCCTGGGAACCTCCACATGCAGCAGGTTCAGCCCTAAAAAAAAAAAAAAAAGAAGCCAGAAATAAAAGTGTACAGAAGCCAGATAGAAAAGCGTACTGATGGTAGGACTCCATATATACGAAGTCCAAGAATTAAAAAAAAAAAAAAAAGAGAGAGAAGGAACAAGGAAACTTTGCTGACTGGACAGAGGATTTGGCTAAAGGAGGACAAGAGGGGGCCCTGTGGGAGTACCGAGAATGTTCTCTGTCTCGATCTGTCAAAACCAACTGAATGAAGATTCCACTCCGTGGACATTACATCCCAATAAAGAGAAAAGACAAAGGCCGGCGCTATGTGCATCCTGTAGAGGGTGCATCTGCACAGACATTTTCTGAAACAATACGCAAGACAGCGGCCAGTGGGTGCCTTTGGAAAGGGAGCCGAGGGACTGGGAACGGGAGAGAGACTCGACTTTCTCTGCATAACCTTGATCCTGCTTGAAATTCTCATCACATGCATCTATTACTACTTCAGTGAAAAACAAGTAATTCAAAAAATACTTTGTGGGTGCAGGGGGTGGGGGTAGTTCCCACTGTGGCTCAGCAGGTTAAAAACCTAACTAGGATCCATGAGGACGCAGGTTCCATCCCTGGCCTCGCTCAGTGGGTTAAGGATCCCATGTTGCCGTGAGCCGTGGTGCACATCGCCGAGGTGGCTCGGTTCCTGCGTTGCTGTGGCTGTGGTGTAGGCCAGCATCTGTAGTTCTGATTCGACCCCTAGCCTGGGAACCTCCAAATGCCGCGGGTGCAGCCCTAAAAAGCAAAAATAGGGGGGAAAAAAGAAAAACTTTGGCAGGGACGGATGGCCCTGGGGTGTGGGACTGGCGCGTGCACGCTGAGGCCTGTGGAAAGACTGGCCAGAGGGGACCCGCTGTCTAGCACAGGGGACTCTACCCGATATTCTGGGATCATCTATATGGGAAAAGAATCTGAAAAAAAAAATGGGTACGTGTGTATGTAACTGGATCACTTTGTTATGCAGCAGAAATGACCCCAACACTGTAAGTCAACTACACTTCAATAAAACTTTAAAAAATAGAAAAAAAAGAAAATCAAAAATACTTAATCATCACGCTCCATAAAGGAAACCCACTCCTGCCCTTAGAAAGGAAAATTTCTCTCTGGCTGTGCCCTGAAAACGTGGTCAAGCGAGGGTTTGAGACTGACGCCTTTCCCGCAGCCCCCAAGGCAGCGTTTGCTGGCGGAGAGAGTCCTCACACCCCCACCCTCCTCAGTGCTGGGAAAACAGGAGTCGTGGCCACTAACTAAGCCCCTTGGGCCTGGCCTGGGACGACGGAGGGCCGGTGGGTGATCGATCAGCGAACTGCCCAGCCAGCAGGTCTTAGCTGGGGCCCGCACGCCCCCTGGTCCTTCCTTCCTTCTCTCTAACCCTTTCTTATGCACATCTTCAAACGCACAGAACCTTACGAAGAGGCCAGTGAGTAACGCCTATCAAATTAAGCCAGGGTTTTCCTATTTGATAGCATTTCCCTCATCTCACTCTCTCTCCATTTCACGGAACCATTTAAAAGTAAAGGACCGAAGGGAGTTCCCTGGCGGTCTAGTGGTCAGGACTACTCAGCGCTTTCACCGCTGCTCCTCGGGTTCACTCCCTGGTCTGGGAACTGAGACCCCACAGCAAGCCGCTGCACACCAAGGCCAAACAAATAAATAAAATAAAAAATAAAAGTAAATGATTGTGATCCTTAAAATGTGGACTGGAGACACCCTGAGGTCCCCAAGACTCTTTAAGTGGGCCTATGCTATCAAAAAAAAAAAAAGAAAGAAAAAAAAGATTTTTTTTTTTGTCTTTTACAGCCACACCCACTGGCATATGCAAGTTCCCAGGCTAGGGGTCAAATCAGAGCTGCAGCTGCCAGCCTACACCACAGCCACAGCAACGCCAGATCCGAGGTGCATCTGCAACCTACACCACAGCTCACGGCAACGCCAGATTCTGAACCCACTGAGCAGGACCAGGGATCGAACCCGTGTCCTCATGGATACTAGTCAAGTTCGTTACCGCTGAGCCACAATGGAACCTCCCCAAAATGTTTTTATGATCATCTTAAATTGATATTTGCCTTTTTCCATTTTCATTCTCTCAGAAGCAGACAGTGGCACTTTCTCAAGGCTACATAACGTGATACTGTCACGGACTGAATGCAGCAGCGAGTTTGAGAATTCATCTGTCTTCTCTCCAGCCACCCATTAAAGAGATCTCCAAAAATGTTTAAAGAAAAAAAAATTTTTCAAGTAACTGTTATCATGACACTTCCCCTCTAAATACCTGAGCATGCATCACCGCAAAATAAGACTCGTCCACATACACGTGTTAGCTATCTGCTGCTGTGTAACAAGTGACCCCAAAACGCGGTGGCAGGACACACCGCCACCATCTCCCCGCCGCAGTGGGCACCAGTACCTTGTTTTCCCTCCTTAAAACACAGCCTCACGGGTCCTGCTATGCCCGCTTTAGTTAAAAAAAAAAAAGACAGGGACTCTGGTCTAACCGGGTTCCAAACACACGCATTAATTATTCCTCTTTCCCTGACACTCTCCTTTCTACCAAGCTAGCTTTCCCGCTACAACTGGCACACCAACAGGCCTCCCCCCTTTTTAACAGAAGCTATTTCTGGAATCGCAGAGCATAAAGAAGCCTTCGCGTCGTGTTTCCCCGTATATCCCACGTCAGGAAGGGGAATCCCATCCCTGACCGAGGGCGCAGCATCAAACACACCACAGGAAAATGACCTCTAGAATACCAGCGCCGGAGGTCTCGAGATCATCCAGAACAGTGGTTCTCAACCACTCAAGGCGAGGGGCATGCGGCAGGGTCTGGAGACATGTTTGGTTGTCACAACTTGGGGGGGGGGCTCCTGGCATCTAGAGGGTAGAGGTCAAGGATGCTGCTGAGCATCCGGAAGTGCCAAGGACAGCCCCCCGTGTCAACTGCACCAAGGCTGAGAAAGCCTGATCTAAATTCCTTGGTTACTCCGAGGACAAGGAAACTGAGGCCCAGAGACACAAAGTGGCTTGTTCCAGGCTCCACGATCCCACAGCCAGAAGGATAAACAGGTCTCTGGGGTTCCCGTCTTGGCGCAGCAGAAACAACCCAACCAGGAACCATGAGGTTGCGGGTTCGATCCCTGGCCTCGCTCAGTGGGTTAAGGATCTGGCTTGGCTGTGGCTGTGGCATAGACCAGCAGCTGCAGCTCCGATTCGACCCCTAGCCTGGGAACCTCCATATGCTGCGGGTGCGGCCCTAAAAAGCAAAAAAAAAAAAAAAGGAAAGAAAGAAAAGAAACAGGTCTCTATCATCGTTCTGCTCCGCCTGGGGTGGGGCGGGGAGGAGAAGGGAGGGTCAAGCCTCAAGGACCTTAACCTTCCCAGCCAACCTGAACCAAATGAAGCAAGCTGCAGTAAATTAACTACGCAATTACTGCAGCAACACATTGGGGTGGCCAAACTCCCAAAGAAATGCCTTAATTATCAACTAAAAGAGCATCGCTTTACAGGTCTTCCAACAGTTGCTGACGGGCCAGACGGGTTCTCCAAAGCAATTTAGTGACACCACGGCTTCCAGAGCGGTCATGTTTTGCAGGAAAAAAAAACACCACATTCTCCTCCTCAGGGCGCCCACACAAGGGCCCGGCCTCAGGTCGATCAGGGCGCCCACACAAGGGCCCGGCCTCAGGTCGAACGTGAACCAGAGAAAGGAATGCAAACCCAGGTGGGAACTCTCAGCCAAGTCCATTAAAATCCCACCCCCTGTCCTGTTAAAACTGCAGTCACTTGATCCCCCCCATCTGCTGCTGAGTCATCAAGCCCCTTGCTTCAGCAAGCGAATTATTCAGCAAGGGAATTAAAAACAACACTGGGAAATCATGGGTTTTGGTGTGCATCGCCAGCTCCACCCCCTTCTAAAGACCATTTTGTTCTTAAGAGACGTAGCTGGTTCACCCTCTCTTAAACGCGAATTGGAAGCTTTATTTTATCTTATTGGATACTTTTATTTTTTCATGTCTTTAAAACACCTGGAGGGAAAAAAACACACTTCTGACAAATCCCCTTTAAATGCTGGAACCTTGCAAAATAACGGAAAACAATTCAGACTGCACATCTAGCTCTTAAATTGCGAACCACGAAGTTTCCATTCCACTGAAAGCCAAGCAGCTTTTGCTTCCAAAGGCATCAGGCTAAACACTGAGATCAAACCCGTGCGGGGAGATTTAGTAAATTATGTCATTATTTGAGAAGCACAATGACGGTACACAGTTGAGAGTTATCTCTGACAAGCCCCTTTCTCTCCTAATACTGCATGTATTGTGATCATTCCATTTTTTTTTTTTCCTCCCTCTTGTGCAAGAAGCCCAGGCCCCTGCCCACTTTCCCAGGATGGTCAAGCCAAGACCCAGGTCACGCGTCAGGCCCCACCGCCGCCGCCGCCCCCGCGCCCCCCTGGCGCCTGGTGCAGGCAGCGGCCACAGCAGCCAGAGACCCCAATTTCGCTCCCTTGGGGCGCCGACGGACCACAGGCCCGCGGACTGGGGCCCCGCCTGCAGAGCCCCTTACCTGCATTGCCGCATGGCGCAGGCCGACCGCCCACCTGCACAGCATCCTAAAGCATCCTTTCTTCAGCGCGACGGCAGCGAGCGCGGTGACGTCACCGGGAGGCGGGCCCCGCGCCGCCACGTGACGCCCTCGGGGCTAGGAGGGGCGGGGTGGGAAGACCCTGGCGGTCCCTGGCGGTGCGAAGCCCCGCTACCGCCTCTTCAGGGCGGTTTGATGTAGGCACCTGGTGTAGCCTTGCACCGACTGTGGGAAACAAAGAGCACTCCGGAGAGACCCAAATGACGGCAGCCTCCACGCAGGTAATAGGATTTCAAAAGAGCTGGCAATAAGAGGATTAGTAATGAAAGGAAATCATTGTTTTATTTTTAAACGTCTATCAAATACAGTGGAGAAATAAACGTATTTCGTGCAAATCATTGGGACAGTTAAAATATAGTGCACACAGATAGTTTGAGGAGGGTCGCTGTTTCAAGTCGTCTATCAGATATGATATCAAACATCATAATTTGAAGCATATTCATTGTGGGATAGTATACTAATTGCACTGACGTAAAGCGCTTTTCATTACTCTCAATCACGCTCGATTTATGTCAATAGTAACGTGTGTTAGCTAAAGGAAAAAATAGTGACACCACATATTGATACTACTTATTTGAACATTTGATTATTAAAAATAAAGCGCTATCGCATGAACATGATTGTACTTGTGTCTGTTTTCTTAAATCTTCTGGCAAAGAATCTGATCTCTCAGACATGAAAGTTAATTCACAGTAATTCATTATTTCACGTTTTCTAATTTTTGTCACATTCTGCGGAAGTGAGTCATCTTACTATTACAGAAAATATGTACAGTGTCATTTCTCATTCACAACCGAAACAGCCTTGCCTAGAAAGCCTTAGAAAATTCCAACTGTGACCATTTCGTCGATTTGAAATGGCCTATCTCAAACTTAAGCAGCGAAGATACCAACTTTCTTGCCAAACCACATAAACATTTTTGAAATGTGAAAGGGCAAAAGCGGGAACTGTTTTTATTTGTGGTTCAGCTTCATATAGATTCGTTTCCTTTCTTTTGATTTTAAATTACAATTTTAACATTCCCTTCCCTCGCGGCCCTGAAAAAGATGTGACATGGACTGTTTTACAAGCAGGCCAGGGTTACCGACTTGCTATTTATTCCCGCAGCTTTCATGTCCTATATTTAACCCAGGCCCTTTTACCACCATTCCCTCCTGATTAACCAAATTTCTGTTCAGAAGGTCAGTCTCTAATTGGGGGATAAATAACGGCCCTTGCCTCTCCTAGCGATCGATTATTTTCAACTTGATTTTAAAAATCAACAATGTGGCTGGGTGGCATTCTAGGTCCGTCCTCTCATTTGTTTTTCTGATAAGCAACTTACCTTTCGATCCAGATGCCTGAGATATAAAATTGAAATAGCTACGGAAATCCCCCGCTCCAGTGGGTTGAGGGTCTGACAGACAGAAACTGACAAGTTCATTTTCCAGCCAGAGGCATTTGTCGATTTCAGCTGCGGGCGCCCAGGGCCGGCCCCGCCCCCAACCCCCCTATTACCCCCCAAGCCGGGAGCCTGGCTGGGAGCGTCACGTGCGGCGCCCGGCCACTCGGCCCCTCCCCGCCGGCTCGGTCACCTCTCGGCTCCGGAGGCCGGCCCTGCCAATCCCTTTCACCTCTTGCAGTCGCTTCCGGAGGGAACCCTGCGTCCCTGACACCAGACGCGCTGCCCGCTGGGGCTGGGCTGCTGGGATTCCGGGGATGGGAGTTCCTAGAATCAATGGGAGGCGGGGCGGGGGATTGGTCTATAAAATGCCCTCCCGAGTCCTGAAAAGACTTGCTCTGCGGTCCGGCTCGGCGGGAAATGGGTTCTCGCTCATCGCGGGGCGATTTTCTTGCCTGTAGGTTAGTTTCACCTTTTCTTTTCCAGGTGGTCCTTCGAGCGTTTCAAAACAAACAAAACAAACAAACAAAAACGACAGCCAGCGGGCAATTCGGAAAAGGCCTAAAACCGGCGGCGCGATTTTCAATACGAGATCATTTCCGATGCCCTCCACCCCCACCTATGAAACTGTCATTTTGGAAAAGACTTTCAAAAACCCTCAAATTGATAACACGCTTAAGAATGTAAATTGAACAATCTTCCTTGTGGGCTGTTTAGCAATTCCTACCAAAAGCCTTCTGAATATGTGCAGGTTGAAATATACTATGTCCCCCCCACAACAGGTTTTTGTTTTTGTTTTTTTTCCCCCAGGAACTTGCTTCTAGGGGTAAAATGGAATGGAATGGAAGGAATCGTGGAAGGAAAAATTGCTGAGCTATTATTTAGGACCTCAAAGCACCTCAAAAACAGGATGGGTTAAATCATAAGACATTGGTCCAACAGAAGAATTAAAACTGATATGACAGTAGATACTTTAAAGACATACGCAGTGTATTAAACGAAACAAATAAAAAAGCTCCAAAGCATTAGATGCTGAATGATCCAACACTGATGCAGGTATTGAGGGGAAGCAGAATATGCCACTCGGCATATTGATTATTTTATTTTATTTTATTTGTCTTTTTGCCTTTTCTAGGGCCATACTCGTGGCATATGGAGGTCCCCAGGCTAGGGATCTAATCCGAGCTGTAGCCGCCAGTCTACACCACAGCCACAGCAACGCGGGATCAGAGCCGCGTCTGCGACCTACACCACAGCTCATGGCAACTGCAGATCCTTAACCCACTGAGAAAGGATAAGGATCGAACCCACATCCTCATGGATGCTAGTCGGGTTCATTAACCGCTGAGCCACAATGGGAACTCCTGTCTACACAAATCTTGTTACTTCACTAATTTGCTAGCCCAAACCCAAACCGCTTTGTTTCCCCAGTTCTTCACAAATGTATTGTTATTTCCTTGTCTAGAAGGTGTAAGAAATGTCTGCTTTGGTGACTTCGAGTCATCACTCTACAGGCTCCCATACAGTAGGGAATTAACTTGGTTTCTCTCTTGTCCATCTATTTCATGTCAATTTAATTTTTAAGCCCGTCGAAAGATCTAGAAGGGAAAAGGGGAAAAGTTTTCTGCCTCTACAGTTTAATATATTTCTATCTACGCAAATACCTTTATACATGAACATAGAAAACAACTAGAGGAGTTCCCATCGTGGCTCAGTGCTTAACAAATCCGACTAGGAACCATGAGGTTGCGGGTTCGATCCCTGGCCTCGCTCAGTGGGTTAAGGATCCGGTGTTGCAGTGAGCTGTGGCGTAGGTCACAGACATGGCTCGGATCCCGTGTTGTTGTGGCTGTGGCGAAGGCCGGCAGCTACAGCTCCTGTTAGATCCCTAGCCTGGGAACCTCCATATGCCGCGAGTGCAGCCCTAGAAAAGGCAAAAGACAAAAAAAAGCACCATAGTAGACATGATTATGAAATATATCTCTTTTGCCACTTTTTTTTTTTTTTTTTTTTGGCTGCAATCTTGGCATAAGGAAGTTCCTGGGGCCAGGGATTGAACACGCGCTTCAGCATCAACTCAAGTTTCTGGAGAGACAAAGCGGATCCTTAACTCACTGCGCACCACATCAGGAACACCTTTTTTGCTACTTTTTAATGCAGATTTCATTACCTGAAGATTCACAAATCTTAAAACCCTGAGAGAACAATTCCTAGTCATAAAAATCTTTAGGAAAGACGATGGCAGCCCAGAACTAGTGTTACAAGTTTTTGGTTTTTTTTGTCTTTTTTTGGGGGGGGGCGTGCCACACCCGCGGCATATGGAAGTTCCAAGGCTAGGGATCCAATCGGAGCTGCAGCCGCCGGCCTACACCACAGCCACAGCAACGCGGATTCTGAGCTGTATCTGCGACCTACACCACAGCTCATGGCAGTGCCGGATCCTTAACCGCTGAGCGAGGCCAGGGATCGAACCCGTGTACTCATGGATACTAGTCGGGTTCATTAACCACTGAGCCACGATGGGAACTCCAAACTGGTGTTACTGTTTAATTGTCTGTAGATCCAGCCTCAATTTCTCTTCCATTCAAATTTGCTTCCTATTCTGCTCTGAGAGTTACCTGCTACCCTCCTTTCTGGAAACATCCTTCAGACACTTCCGCAGTAACCTCGGAGCTTGAATTCCTCTGTATTGGTGCCTTCTATTTCCTTCACAGACTTCTACTTGTTAATCCCTTTGAATCTTTCACATTTTTTCCCTCTCATCTGCTGCTGGGACACTTGGCAATGTCTGGAGACATTTTTGGCTGCCACACAGCTCAGGAAGAGGGGTGCTTCTGGCATCTAGTGGCTGGAAGGCAGAGATGCTGCTCACCATCCCGCAGTGCCCAGGGCAGCATGGAAACACAGAATGTTCCAGGCCAGAATATCATTAGTGCTGAAGTGGAGAAAGCCTGCTTTAGCAATACTTATAAAGTATAATTTGATGCCCCAAATCTTCCATTCCCCAGCCCCCCCCTTTTTGGGCTGTACCTACAGCATGCAGAAGTCCCCACGCCAGGATCGAACCCATGGCACAACAGTGACAATACCAGATCCTTAACTGCTAGGCCCCCAGGGAACTCCTCCTAGCCATTTGTAAGAGTTCCCCATTGTATAACGTGCTAGAAGCTCTGCTTCATCGATGTTGTACTGCTGGCACACGGAAAGTATAATTGCCTGTATATTCCTAGACTATTTCAGAATCAATGCACAGGAAGCTGCGAAGGGCTTTTATCTCTAGGGAGCAGAACCCAGTGGCTGAGACACAGAGAAGGAAAGGAAATTTTCATAGACATGGAGATACATCTCACGGTAAAAAAAAACCAAACCAAACCAAAAAACTCTCTCTGGGATACACAGTGTTAGACCAGAATCAACATTGTCTCCAAATAGTCTCATACTCCATCTTAAAATATTACGTGACCATATTACACTATCATTATCTGTGCTATTTGCCAAACTTCTGCAAGCCTCAATTTTCCCTTCTGCAAAGTGGGGAGCAGTGGTGGTAATAATAGAATCCACCACCTGGGGGCGCTGCGAGGCTAAAGTGAGAGGTCTGGACAGAGAAAGCAGCGTCTTGCAGAGCCTTCCTGGAACCTGAGACACAAGGAAAAATGTGCACCCCTCTATACGCTTAGCAAAATATCCTCCCATATTTTGAGCCAAGTGGAAAAAGCTAATAAAGACTCACAAACACTCACACAACTAGACATGAAGCCCCACGTGGCCCAGCTTATTTGCCCACCACTGTCCACTCACATAAACCCACCCACAGGGACGAGCAAGGCATGTAACCCCTATAGCCACTTGGAAATGACTATTCCCCTTACACGGTAACACAGGGTCGTCAAACACCCTGTCTTTATTGTAAAATGTGCCATTTTGCTCAGCATGAATGGTTTGCATTAATTTTGATTTTTATGAATAAGAGGGTATCTTCATTACTGAATTTTGTGGGGCCCACTTAAATGTTGCACCCAAGGGCAAGTGCCTTCCTCCCCTCCTCCAAATTCCAGCCCTGAGTATCCGGCAAATTATACTGGAAACGGTGTGTCTGATAAAAACCTGGGGGTGAGAGACCGTATTTCATCTCTCTTTACGTACTGAGCTCATGTACATCCAAACACTTCGTCCAAACGAGCAAACGGATGAGTTCCCCCACACCTAGGGTGACACTGTCCACGTGGCCAACCCAAAAGACGTGGGAAATACATGAATGAAGATTATAAGAATATTACATCCAGCTTCCCCAGGCACCCTATGCTGTGGTCGCAGATCACACGGACATCTGAAAGCTGCAAATGGGGGCCATGCTAGCCCATTTGTTGTGATGAACGACAGCTTTGAAAGCCCTCTGCACTTTGGCAGTGGAGTTCTTGTCAGGGACAATGTCATTCTCGGATGGCTCAGAGCAGATCCTGTGTATCACTAAGGGCGCAGAGAACCCTTGCTTCTGCCTGAGAATGCATTATGCAGTTTTTCTCTCTGAAAAGAACTAGTAGCTAACAGCATTTCCTTTTCCTCCTTGGCTGCCAGGAAACTCAGGTTGTGCCAAGGAAATTCAGTAGGCCTATCTCCTCAAATTAGCATAATAAGCACAGTGGTGTGCTGGTCACGATTTAATAACCCAGCTCTCCAAGAGTGGCAATGGGGGGGGAGGGCTTGATTTGTACCGTTTGCTGATTACCGTGGTGTAAATTCTTCCACTATAGCTGGTAGCTGGAAAGTGACATAGTAACTTCATGGTACCCAGGCAATCGAGGTAAACGGTTTTCTCGAACCTGGACAATGAACAGCTTTTCTCACCCAAGACCTGGCCTTTGAAAAAAGCTGTTCCTTGTCGAGGTGCTTGGATTGGAAATATGATCTTCGTAAAATCGCACTGCTTCAATATGGAAGCCACCAGCCCCAAGTTGCTGATTACCTTTAATTGAAATTAATAAAACTTAAAATCCAGTTCCTCTGTCCCACTAGCCCCGTGTCAACTGCTTGGTGGCCACATGTGGCTAATGGCCACAATATCTTCATGCAGTGATAAAACAGTTCCAACACCGCAGTTAGTTGGAATGGGCAGTACTGTGAAATGTTTCTTTTAAACTAATTCCACTGCAATAAAACAATTTGTGTTTATTACCCAGGGGATTCTGCCTATAATTGCAGAGTAGGAAAAGCAATCTGGCCAGAGTGTCTGTTGGTGGAAAGGCTGGAAAAAGCACAGACTCCAGAAGGCTGCCTGCCTCTGGCCACAGGTCCCAGGCAAGACGTTTTCAAATGTCACAAAATGTACAGCCACTACCTTTGGAGACAACCAGGAGCCTGCAAATCTTGTTCCAAAATAATAGGGGAGTGTCTGATCACTTGTTTCTATGCAAAAACTGAGATGCACAACAAGAGCTTACACATGTTGGAATAAAGCAACACACCCTTCAAAGGTGAACGTCTCCGTGGCTGCATGATGCTTCTAATTCCCAGAACCCGTGAATATATTACCTTACTTGGCAAAAGGGGCTTCGCCGCTGTGATTAGGTTAAGGTTCCGGTGATGGAGAGATGATCTTTGGTTATCTGGGTGGGGGCAGTGTGATCACAAGAACCCTTCTAAGAGAGAAGGCAGGAGGGCTGGAGTCAGAGAAATTGTGACAACAGAAACAGAAGTCAGAGAGTCAGAGATCTGAAGGTGCTACATTGCTGGCCTTGGCTGTGTTACTGAGTCCAAGCTCGTACTGCTCGCTGCACGACAGGCCAATAAATCGAGATGTGTTGGGAGTTCCCATTGTGGCTCAGGGGAAAGGAACCCGACTAGTATCCAGGAGGACGCAGGATTGATCCCTGGCCTCACTCAGTGGGTTAAGGATCTGGCGTTGCTGTGGGCTGTGGTGTAGGTTGCAGACGTGGCTTGGATCTAGTGTTGCTGTGGCTGTGGTGTAGGCTAGCAGCTGCAGCTCCAATTTGACCCCTAGCCTGGGAACTTCCATATGCCATTGGTGCAGCCCTAAAAGCAAAAACAACAATAACAACAACAACAAACAGGAGATATGTTTTTTGGGGCCAGGAATAGTGACTTTATTCAAAAAGCCAACAGATGGAGAAGATGGTGGACTAGTGTCCCAAAGAACTCTCTTACTCAAGTTAGAATTCCCGTTTCTTTTCTACTCAGAGAGGAGGAGGTATGGTTGGTTGTTGCAGACTTCTTGGTGTCAGAATCCTTTGTTCTTGCCGCTGTTCCCATAGGTCAGGTCATCCGATCCAGTAAACCTCCACCAAGATAAATGTTATTCTCTGTTCTGCAACTTCTTAATATATCTATGGAAATGTGTTATACTTTTAAAGGTCAGAGCCTTGAGAATGAGCTAGCCTGTATATTTCAGGCTGCAGGCAACATTTTTTTGGTGCCACCCTCAGGCCAGGGATTGAACCTGAGCCACAGCAGCAACCTGTGCTGCTGCAGTGACAACACCAGATCCTTAAGCCACTGCACCACAAGGGAACCCCTATAGGCAATTTACTCATTTATTTACTTACGCCTTTTTAGGGCCACACCCACAGCCTATGTAAATTCCCAGGCTAGGGGTTGAACTGGAGCTGTACCTGCTGGCCTACACCACAGCCACAGCCACACCAGATCTGAGCAGCGTCTGTGACCTATACTGCAGCTCGCGGCAACGCTGGATCCTTAATCCACTGAGTGAGGCCAGGGAGCCAACCTGCATCCTCTTGGACACAAGTCGGATTTGCTATGCTGAGTCCAAAAGGGGAACTCCTAGGCAACATTTTTAACTTGTAGCAAAGCAATAGAATACAAAGGTTAAAGTGAAAGAAACAGATCCAATAAGGAGTCAGATTTGTTCTTCCCTATCGCAGATGGAGGAAGGGGCCATAAACCAACAAATGCAAGGGGACTCTGGAAGCTGGAAAAAGCAAGGAAACAGATTCTCCCCTAGAGCCTCTAGAAGGAACACGGCCCTACCGATATCCTTATTTTAGCCCAGTGCGAGCCATTTTACACTTCTGGCTTCCAGAAATATGAGGATAAATCTGTATTGTGTTAAGCCACTAAGTCCATGGTCATCGGTTACAGCAGCAAGAGGCACCTTGTGTCACTGATCCACCAGGTTTGTATAGACCTAGAACCCAGTGTGCACCCACAGTGCAAGGCCTGAGGGCCAGCAACGCTTTGGAGTGACCTAGTGCCTCTGCCCTCAGAGTTTACAGTTCGTGGGGACACGGCTAGGACGCAAGTTTTTCCGATCAACAGGCAGTGTTCTAATGAGAGAGGGGCTGGCTGATGTAGAAATACTGCTGTTGGCTGAATTGTGTCCCCCAGATTAATGTGTTGAACCCCCCAACCCCCCTCAGAGTGTGACTTTATTTGGAGATAAGGTCTTCAAAGAGGTGATTAAGTTAAAATGAGATCATTAGGGTGAGGCCCTGATCTGACTGGTGTTCTTAAAAGAACAGGAAGGGAGGGCAGGGGGCGGTGCAGACACGGAGGAATGACCATGTAAGAGGGAGCAAGAAGGTGGCCGTCTGCAAGCCAATGAGGGAGGCCTCAGAAGAACCCAGTCCTGCTGGCACCTTGACCTTGGACTTCCAGTCTCCAGAACTATGAGAAAAATCAATTCCTGCTGTTTAAACCACCCTGTCAGCGGTGTTTTGTCACGGCAGCCTGAGCTGACACATAGAACATACGTAAAACAGAGGGGCCGAGTTGATTCAGGGATGGAAGCCACATTCCGCCTCTGCGAGAAAGTGAGTCTGAGCCTATCAAAGGATGAGAGGCTTTCAGCACAAACTGGGGGCCATGGGAGGAGGATGGGCCTGAGGGAGGCTGGAGCGTGCCCAGAGGTAGCCAGGAGGGTTTACTTGATGCTACAGTATTGAGGTAAGTCTGATTTGGCCACAGTAGTGGTTTTTTAAAAAATTATTTTAGGAGTTCCCGTAGTGGCGCAGCGGTTAACGAATCCGACTAGGAACCATGAGGTTGCGGGTTCGATCCCTGGCCTTGCTCAGTGGGTTAAGGATCCGGCGTTGCCGTGAGCTGTGGTGTAGGTCGCAGACGTGGCTCGGATCCCACGTTGCTGTGGCTGTGGCATAGGCCGGCGGCTACAGCTCCTGTTAGACCCCTAGCCTGGGAACCTCCATATGCTGCGGGTGCGGCCCTAAAATGACAAAAAAGACAAAAAATTACTTTAAAAGAGAAAACAAGAAACATAATGAGATTGCAATAGATAATGAAAGTATGCTAGAAAGATTCCTTTATAAAATAGGTGAAGTTCCAGTTGTGGCTCAGCAGTAACAAACCTGACAATATCCATGAGGATGTATGTGGGTTCGATCCCGGGCCTTGCTCAGTGGGTTAAGGATCCGGCATTGCCGTGAGCTGTGGTGTAGGCCACAGACGCGGCTCGGATCCCGCGTTGCTGTGGCTGTGGTGCAGGCCGGCAACTGCAGCTCTGATTGGACCCCTAGCCTGGGAACTTCCATATGCCGCGGGTGCGGCCCTAAAGAAGAAGAAGAAAAAAAAGGTTCATCTTGAAATAACGTGTAATATTGTTTGAAATGAAGACAGAACAGCCTTATGAAGAAGAGCATTATAACTGCTATCATTGTGAAAGGAGTGAAACTGTTAAATGAATAATTTGGATAAAGCTTTCATGCACAGGCAAAATGAAATCACTTGGACTCTGTACAGTGATCTGCTTTTACTCTGTACTTTGTAATCCTCAAAAGACTTTTTAAAACATAAAGCCTTACACGTAAAAAAACAAAATGACTTTTGAGAAAAGTAAAAAGGAGAACTGTGGATACTGAATGCCCGAAGGAGTCATCAAACGTTAAGATTTGGAGTTCCTGTTGTGGTGCGACAGGATGGGCAGCATCTGTGCAGCACTGGGACACAGGTTCGATCCCCAGCCCGGCATAGCAGGTTAAGGATCCAGCATTGCTGCAGCAGTGGCCAAAAAAAAAAAAAAAGCAAGAAGTGTTAAGATATGGTAAGGATACTGTGCTTGTCTCTCTTTTAGCCACGAGTACTGAAATTTTACAGCTGAACTGAGGTGTATGGGATTTGCCTCAGAACGTGGGAGAGGGGATATGCGAAGGTGTAGACCCAATAAGATGGGCCACGACCAGTTCATGTTGGGGGGGGTGTGCGGCATGTGTGTTCACTGTGCCATTCTATTTCCATAACTCTACTTTTATGTTGGAAGAAATGATACACATTTTAATATATTTAAGTCTGTAATTACATTTTTTTTTAGGGCCACACCCGCACGGCATATGGAGGTTCCCAGGCTAGGGGTCCAATCGGAGTTACAGCTGCCAGCCTACACCACAGCCACAGCCTTGCCAGATCCGAGCCGCGTCTGCGACCACAGCTCACGGCAACACTGGATCGTGAACGCGCTGAACAAGGCCAGGGATCGAACCTGCCACCTCATGGTTCCTAGTCGGATTCGTTAAGCACTGCGCCACGACGGGAACTCCCTGTAATTACATTAAAAAAAAAAAATCACACACATTTCCATTTTGTTCTTAAGGCAGGTTAGTTTAATTTTAAAGAAGAAATATTTCCAAACAATACAAATGACACAATTAGAACAGTGACAAAAATAGAGATGAATACTGATTATTATAACTCATTCCCACAACAGAAGATCACTCATTTCAACGGGGACAATTCAGTAACAAGATGAAAACCAAATTCCCTTTTACTCATCGTACTGTTTCTAAAGGGCCCTGATGGCAGACTCGGATTGTCTCCGGACTAAAACTACTGATAAAACGTGGCAGTTTCCTTATCACAAAGGCACAGTTAGGGACAAACTCAAACATAAGAAAATATCCCTTAAGACACTAGGACTTCACTTCCCTGGCACGTGGGATACTTTCCAGGAGGTGGCGGTCTGAACTAGTCGGAAGCTGCAAAATCAAGTCACGAAAGAGAAGCTGATGAGAATGCTTCGTGTCCTGCTGCCTTCATCTGTCTGGCTTTTCTTTCCCTGCTTGCAGTGGTCCCATTCAGGTGCAGAAGCAGACAGATGTGGACGGAGGCAGAAGGGAAAGGCACAAACATAGCACTCCTTGAACTGACAGCAGAGAGGAGCTGCATATATTTTTGACGGGGCAAAGGTGGGATTGCTTGCTTTCTTTTCCTTTTGAAACTCCGGGGTAGGGAAGCACTTCAAACGGAAATCTCCATCTACTGGGCAGTGACATTTATTTGAAAACCCTTGAGGGCTTTCTGTATTGGTGTAGTGGGTTTCCCCATGTTGCCAGCTCACAGGGGTTGGCAGGAAAAGTTGCCTCAACCCTCCAACCCACTAAGAGATTCATGTGGCATCGGCTAAAAAGCAGCCAGGCATCGCAGCTGGGGAGGAGGGGGGCTCTCCCACGCCCAGCAAGCCAAGCACCTGAGATGGCAATAATTTGTTCTCCACACACCCCAGAGTCCCGTGGCAGACACTTCATCAAAGTTTAAAGTCGCAATGGCTGGGACAGAGAGGGCCTGCCACCATCCTGACCTGCTCATCAACGCTGTCTCCCGTGGGGCACTTCTGGCCAAAGCACTGATGTGTGTGTGTCTCTACCTACCTCTGTTGTGGGTCTGTATACAGGGAAATTAACAACAACAAAAAAAAAAACAAAGGAAAAAAATCGAGACTAGAGGCAGAAATACATAGCAAGAAGTGATGACTGTGAAAAAAAAAGCACAAAGTTTTCAGTCTTACCATCACCGACTGACAATGTCACTGTCCGTGATAGGTCACATGTCAATGAAATGCTTTTACAAAATTCATTTGTAATAAATGTGAAAAGGAAGGCGGGTTATACAAGGGGGAGGTTACAGACTAATAAGAAGAGAGGTTTCTGATTAAGGGGGCAGGGGGCAGGGTGCACTTCCAAGGGAGGAGCAGAAAGACCCAGGAGGAAGATTCGGCTTTCTCTTCCATTTGGTGTACCTCGCCCTGTTTATGTCCCCAGGCCTCCTGAAGGAGGGCACGCTGCATGCGAAATACACGTGGCAGAGGCAGACCACAGCGGGGGGCATTTTAGAGGGCTGGTATATAGTTGGATAGCATAGACGTTTTGTCCTCATGAGCTGGTTCTATGATTTCTGAAGAAATATGGGGAAGACTCCCGTATGGGGCGGGGGTGGGGGGCCTGATGGAAAGCAAACACTCTCTTGAAAGTGACTTGCTGGGTAACTCCAGTTACCCACGTAAGCTTGCTTCCTCAAAGAAGTGCCTTCAAAGGCTATCGGGTCTATGTAGTGACTTATCTGTCAGCAGATCCGCTGAGTCACTGAGACTGTGCCTTCCCACTTCTCTTTTCCTTCTCCTTCTCAGCAGAGCAGTAGAGCAGAAACTCCACCACCACCTCCTTTGTCAAGCTCAGGATCAGACGGAGCGGACTGGAAAGGCCGGGCTGCCCGAGGCAGGGGGAGGGCAGGCAGTGTGGACATCTACCGGGTGCAATGAGACTAGACGGAAATGAGGGGCCCTTGGGGCGCAGCTTGCAGCAGAGACCAGGCTCTGCCAGGCGCCCGTGGCACTGACTTAGGGCCGGGACCCTGCTAGCGGCCTCTTAACAGAACACAGAGGGGTGAGCCTGTATGACACACATGACCAATGCACAGAGCAGAAACGGGAGAGTGACCAATCGAGCACTGACCGTTTGCATTTCGGGTGAGAAACAGAACCGGCCCCGAAGTTCCATTCTACTGCATGACAAATACTGAAGAACAAAATCTGTCTTAAAATACATCTTAAAGTCGGTAATTTCCTTCAAGGAAAAAAAAAGTACTATAAATAAATTACAATACAGTGAATTTACCTGAACTCACTTCGTTTCTGTCTTCCAGCCTTTAAGTCAAATAAAACAGCGTAAAAACTGTACACTCTTAACGTGATAATTGATCTTTTATAAAATAACCTGTCTTCAGAGATGTCAATTTCACAACAAGGAAAAACCAAGCCCTGTTGCCGTCCTATTATAAAATATATATGTATAGATATATGTTTTGTTTTTATTTTTTTTTTACAAAATGTGTATATTAATAGCTTTGCACAAATATTTTAAAGACAAATTGAGCTAGTCTAAGAACTTCATGAAAATAAAACAGGCGGATAAATACTTCATGTGTACAAAGTACTACATCAAACATCGTCCGCAGGCAGAGGAGGTACGTTAATCCTTGGTCTTGTAAAAAATGCTATCTTCTCCCTGGGATTGGAAAGAATGACAGGTTACAAGCTGATACAGATGCAATGAAAGCTGGGAAGAGGCTCTGGTATCGACGATGGCTGTTCTTACTCAGAGAACACATTGCTTTTCGACCCCCAAGAACACGTATGTTTTTAACAAAGATTCTCCATTTTTTTTTCTTTTTTTGTCTTTTGTCGTTTTAGGGCCACACCCGCGGCACGTGGAGGTTCCCAGGCTAGGGATCTAATCAGAGCTATAGCCGCCAGCCTACACCACAGCCACAGCAACGCGGGATCTGAGCCATGTCTGCAACCACAGCTCACGGCAATGCCAGATCCTTAACCCACTGAGCAAGGCTAGGGATCGAACCTGCAACCTCATGGTTCCCAGTCAGAGTCATTTCTGCTGAGCCACGACGGGAACTCCCAAGAGTCTCCAAATTTGAATAGAAGCTACGAAGCCCCACAAGGGCAAGGGTTTGTCTCCAGTGCCTAGCAGAGTGTCTGGTACACACCCAGTGACACTCAGTGAATATTTGCTTTATTAATAATTTGATGACTAAATGAGAAACTATACAGATTAAGAACTTCTAAATCATAACTGAAGAGAAGACTTTTATATTCTTTTACGATGGGGAGGTAAAAATTCAGGGTGAATTTCTTTAGTAAAAAAATTTAACGATGAATAAAAGTTTGGCACATATTATTTGGTCCTAAAAAGGAACAATTCACTGATTCATGCTACAGCATGGATGAATCTTAAAAACATTATCCTGAGTGAAAGAATCCAAACACTAAAGACCACATACTGGATGAGTCCACTTGTATGAAAGGTCCAGAACTGGCAAACACACAGAGACAGAAAGGAGAATGCTGGATGCCAGGAGCTAATGGGCGGGTAGGATGGGGAGAGACTGTTCAGTGGGTATGGGGTTTCCTTTTGGGGTGATGGAAATAGTCTGGAACTGGATAGCGGTTGTGACTGTACTAAATGCCATGGAATTATTCACTTTAAAATGGTTAATTTATGCTATGTGAATTTTATGTCATTTTTTTTAAAAGTCAGACTCAAAAGAAAATATATATAAGTATGTAATTCTCCTCATATAAAAAGTAAAAACAGGGCATTCCCATTGTGGCTCAGTGGAAACAAATCTGACTAGTATCCATGAGGACACAGGTTCGATCCCTGGCCTCGCTCAGGGGGTAAAGGATCTGGTGTTGCCGTGAGCTGTAGTGTAGGCCCCAGATGTGGCTTGGATCTGGTGTCGCTGTGGCTGCGGTGTAGGCCAGCAGCTACAGCTCTGATTTAACCCCTAGCCTGGGAACCTCCATATGCCATGGTTGCGGCCCTAAAAGACAAAAATAAATAAATAAAAACAGAAAAAGCTACTATGAGAAGCCATAATTAGAAAAGAGTATTTTTAAAAAGAATGTATGTATAACAATCACTTGGCTGTAGAGCAGAAATTATCACAACATAAATCAACTATACTTCAATAAAAATAAATTAAAAAAAAACAGAAAGCTAATCTATACTATTCAAATTCAAGATACTGGGTATTCTGGAGTGGGCAATCTGGGGGTGCCGGTAACATCTGATTCTTGCTATGTAGCGTTTATGACAATTCATTGAAATATTTCATATATGCGATATGTACACTTTCCTATATATCTAGTATGCTTTAATCAAAAGTTCCCTAAAAAGGCAAAGATGATACACATATGTGTATATATACATATATGCATGTAAATATGTGCGTGTCTATTTATTCCAGTATATGTACATATATGTACATGTATGTGTGTAGAACTATATTACATATATATGTAAATCACTGTGTTATTTACAATAGCAAACATTTGGAAAGAAGCAAGGAATAAAATAGGTAAATTATATCAGATTACAGATAAAAGATTATGTGACAACATGGGATGTTTTAATTTAGAAAAGCTCAATGCAAAACCGAACTCCACATTACGTGTACAAGTAACACGAAAAAAAGTGTTGAGAAAAGAGCAGACCTGTATGATGAAAAAGAATGGATATATTTACATGTATCACTGATTCACTTGGCTGCACACCTGCAACTAACACAACACTGCAGGTTAACTATACTCCAATACAACTATTTTATTTTATTGTATTATTTTTTTAAATGATTTTTATTTTTTCCATCATAGCTTTTTACAGTGTTCTGTCAATTTTCTACTGTACAGCAAGGTGACGCAGTCACACATACATATATACATTCTTCTCATATTATCATGCTCCACCATAAGTGACTAGATTCAGTTCCTGGTGCTATATAGAAAGTACTCCAATAAAATTAAAAGATAAAAAGTAAAAATATTTTAAAAAGAAAACAAAGATCAGGAGTTCCTCAGGACCTAGTGGTTAAAGAATCCATAACTGTCACTTCCATGGTGTGGGTTCGATTCCTAGTCTGGCAACTTCCACACACGCAGGTGCAGCCAAAAAAGGAAGGAAAGATAGATCAGAAAAAACCTCACAATGCCAAGAGCAGTGGGATTTCCTACTTAGTTCTGACTTCCTGTGGGTCTTTTTCAATATCCACTTTACTTTCACCGTGACAAAGGGCAGGGCCATAAAGAGACAGCGGGAAACTGAGGCCTGGCTTCTCCCCACCTGAACGTCTGCACTTGGATGGGCTCTTTGAGGTTCTGCCCGCGCAGCTGACACACCGCTTTGGAGGCCTTCTTCAGCATCTTCTCAGCTGCCTGTTCTTGATGGAAGTCAAGTTTGGTCTGTCTCGTCTGGAACAGCAACAGGGGATGAAACGGAGGGTTTTACTTCTCCTTTGAAGGATGGAGGCCACGCCCAGCTCCGGGCACCCAGAAGGCCCCCAGGCATCCATCTCGCCCGCCCACACCCCTGGTGCCACTCTGGGGTCCTGGATGGCAGATCGGGCCCCCCGAACACCCCACCCGAGGTGGGGAGCTGGGGTGCCTGCCCAGGGGCTCTGCCTCCAGGCCCCACGCCACTGTCCGTTGGGCCATTCGTCTGTCAGGTGGGGCGAGGCTCAGTAGCTCCCGGCCTTACCTGCCTCTCCGCCTCCCGCAGCAGGTTCCAGAAGCGCTCGTCGCGCAGCACCCATGCAGGGAGGTCCACGTGGCCACGGAGCTGGGCGTCCTCCAGGCGCTGGCGCAGCTCGCGCAGGGCACCCAGCTCCTCGTTCAGCTGCCGCTGCCGCGTCCGGGACGCCTGGAGGTCCAGCTCCAGGTCGAGAGACGTGCGCGCCGCCAGCGCCGCCAGGGGGGACCTGCAGGGCTGGGAGACCGGCCGTGAGCCGCGCCCCACCCAGCCCTGGCCCGGCTTCCTCCGCCAGCGACCCACCGGGGGAAGCAGTCACCAGGAGGGAGACCCCCCCCCTCCACCGCAGGGTGGCAGAAGCCAACGCGACATCGATCACATCGATCTGAGTGAAATGAGCTTAAAGCTCCAGTTCGTAACAAGGCAGTGGCAGCAAACTGCTTTAATGACGACCTACGCTTCCGCAAAAGTGAAGACACAGACCTTCTCATGCAGAGCAGGTGAGCATAATCTTTCTTAGGTGCTACTGAACAAGATACAGCAAAAGCCACAAAATGTGCCTTTTCTTTTGTTCTGAAATGTCATTTTGACTTGCATTTGAAAGGCACATGATGATGCAGAAAAGGCTTATAACAAAGAATATCCTAAACGCCTAACAAGAGAAGACTTATCAAATATATTACAAGACCAGCACCAAATGCAGCCATTGTAAAATATAGTGATGTGGTAAAATCTTAATGAACTACTGTCTAAAGGGAAGAAAGCATGTTATAAAGCACGTGAAGGCTTTTTGTTTATACACACACACACACACACACCCATGCATGCACACACAAGTTGTCAAAAAAGTTCCTTCCCACACAAGCCTGATGTAAGCAAGTCTGCTGTTTTCAAGAAAGTCCTACCATAGGAGTTCCCTGGTGGCTCAGTGGGTTAAGGACCTGGCATTGTCATTATGGTGGCATGGGTTCGATCCCTGGCCTGGGAATTTCTGAATGCCATTGGTATGGCCAAAAAAAAAAAAAAAGCTAATAAAAAAAAAAAGAGGGAGTTCCCATTTGGGCACATTGGAAACGAACCTCAAGGCCAGGGATGCAGCTCAACATCCCGCAGTGCACAGAACGCCCCCACAACAAAGAATGATCTGGTCCAGAATGCCACCAGCATTGCTGCTGATTCTTTCAAAGCTGGATTATGTATTTTTTCTTTATCATCCTCAGTCAGCAGCTACTCTAAATACAACTGCCACAAGGAAATCTGGGAATTTTTTTTTTCTTTAAAAGAAACCTTGCCCAGGAAAGACAAGGAACCACTAGCCTACAAATTAAAAGCAGCCAAACTTTGTAAACTGGCATGATGTGGAGAAAAAAACCTAGTTCATAAAGAAAATGAAACCTGGAGAACAGACCTATGTAGAAGAATGCTCTATGTTCAAAGATGCAAATCTTCTAAATTGTAAATACTCCCTTGTCAAAGAATCTCTTATACAGAATAGCTGATTGTTTACTAATTTACTATATTTTAAAATGTACAGATATGGTATTATCTTCTTTTTTTTTTCTTTTGACTGCCACACCTGCACCATATGGAAGGTCCCAGACTAGGGGTTGAGTCAGAGCTGCAGCTGCCGGCGGCCTAGGCCACAGCAACAGAGATTCAAGCCACATCTGTGACCTATGCCACTGCTCGCCTCGCAGCAACGCCAGATCCTTAACCCACTGAGTGAGGCCAGGGATTGAACCCACCTCCTCATTGATACTGATCGGATTCTTAACCTGCTGAGCCACAGCGGGAACTCCCAGTATTATCTTAGATTATGACATCATCTTAGGGAATTGAGAGATATCGGTAACATGCTGATATTATATGCACTTTTAAAAATTAAACAAGGAAATATATTACCTTTTAATTAATATTATCTAAAATACCACCTTTTCGGGTTTTTAGAAATAACTCCCAGGGTACACACAGATTGCATCTTAGTCTACAAGACACATACCTGCTTATAGCGAAGGGTTCGTCTTTCCAACGTGTTTCGGACAAAGGGGGACTTCCGGGGCAGTGTGGAACTGTCGCTGTCACTACGATAAAGCTGCACCGAAAAGATGGAAGTTCAGAAACACTTGATCAAGAATTCAGCATTCATCCTCTGTGTACTCTGAACCGAATTATTGTCTTTCTCCTCACAGGTACTCAAACACACTTAGGACTCTTAGAACCTTTACGAAAACTTTGGGTTTCAGTGAAAACCTACACAACAGATTCAAGTGAAATGAAGACAAACCAAATGAGCAAACCAACTCTCCGCCTCCACCCCTCCTTCACGTCCACTGATCGAAACAGTGGTGGTTTCCAGGCCAATCACGTCCACACAATTTCTGTCCCATCCATGCCAAGTGCCACTTGATATGGTTTTGATGCTCACGAAAGCCCGCACTGTCAACCAATCTCATTGGCTGCATTTCTAGCTTTGGCAAGAGCTGAGGGAAAACGGGTTCCAGGCGGCAGGACAAGCCCACACCCCTAACGCCCACTCTGCCGGTCAGGAAAACGCTTTTAAAAAGAAAATTAAATAATGCCAACTTCACGGGAGCGAAGACATTTTGTATTTCACTCGGTGGCGGGTTCTCCCTTCAGGATCAACGTGTGTCTGTGTGGAAGCAGCAAAGTGCTTGCTTTCGTGGCCTCATTTCCCACGCCGGTGAACCCCACACCTCAGGAAATGCTGCAGCACCGCGTTCATACCCTCCGGATCATCACAAACACACATGAAGACAAAGAGCCTCTGAAAGCATCAGCGGTCCACGCGTGCTTCCACGCAGGGCGCAGAACAGAGCGCGGGAGCTGGAGCTCTGCCTCTGCGGACAGGCTTCCTCCTCCTTCACCCCATCCCGCTCAGCAAGCAGGCCTGAGGCCCCGCCCAGGGGTCTGGCAAGGGTCTAAGATGACGAAGGGTCATGACGGCCTTCAATCTGGCTCCGTCCGCCGCTCCACTAAGCACTGGGCCCCAGAGGACTGCAGCCTGATGGAGTGTGAGTGCCCGGGCCGCACAACGTGGACACCTTGCAGTGTGGGGACAAGCGCCACAGGCCTTGCAACAAAGCCGCCCCAGCTCCTTACTCAGCTCCTGGGTAGTGACCTGTAGATGCCCTGAGTGCCTGGTGACCTGGGGAGCTCAGCCTGGTCACATAGACTCTGCTGACCTTGTGATTTCCCGGGGGCAGGGGGACAGAGGCCGGGCCTCCAGCTTGGCCTCTGGGGGGCTGGAGACTGAGGTCAGCCACACAGGCAACCAGCTGGGCCTCGTGACCAAGCCCTACAAGACCCCTGACATGGTGGCCCAGGTGAGCATCCGGGGTTGGCAAAACTCCGTGAGTGCTGCCACTGCTCGGGGACGCCAGAGCAGCCACACAAGCCCCTGGAGGAGGAGGGCTGGCAGCTGGTGCCTGGGATCTCAGGAATGCCGTACCACGTGGCTCTTCCCTGTGCATGGTGGTCTACACCCCAGCGCTGCAGTCTGATGCACCTGCAGCGGGAGCAGCATGGCTCTTCTGAGCTGTCTGAGTGCTAGCCAATTTCTGAGCCTGAGGGTGGGCTGGGGACCCCTGGACCGCACCCCGGGGTCTCCTGCACAGGCCTAGGGTCTGCTTCACTCATATGATCTGACTCCGCCCTAGCGGACAGCTCCATGGCAGCCGCTTTCTCCCCCAGGCCCTGCTCAGAGGAGTGGGAAGGGTCTTCCCTCAGCCCAAGCGGCCCCTCCGGGCCACAGCATTGGGCCCGCTTATCTCAGCGATGCCCTCTCTCTCCCAGTCGGTATGGCCACTGTCACACAGCCACAGTCTGCTGTCTTGTCTTTGAGGACCGGAGCGCATGGGGTCTCCCCGCCGCCCCATCTACACCTGAGTTCTCAACCAGTGCGTGCGCAGAATCGCCGGGAGCTTCCTAGACCTCTGCTGCCAGCCTAGGGGGTGGCCGAGGTGGGGAAGCAGCCAGCATCTCCCACCACCGCCCGCGTGGTGGGAGTTTCCACGTGGGGGTCAGAGCCCTCAGCCTCAGTGCTCCCAGTCCTCAAGGCTGCCGTCACCCGGGACCCCGGCACAGCTCTACCACAGGACTTCTAACCGCTCGGTGACCTGACTTTCTGATCTCGACCCAATTCAGGAGGCTCCGTATTTCGATGTGTTACCCCTCAGACGGCCAGAGACATAAATGATCCACCCTGCTTCCCAAGTACGACTCGCTGCACACCCAGCGCTGGAAATCTGGGGGGAAACAGACTGGAATCCTGGAGAAACCCAGGGTTAGATGTGCCCGGGGCAAGCCAGGGAGATGAGACCAACACCAATTGCCCAGCCACTCTGGCTAGGTGTCATTTACTGGTATAATTTGTGTGAACACGTATGTCTTCAAGCACGAATAAGTAAGCCATTAAACAAGCCGAGGGGACATCAAGAAAACTTCTAGTCAAATGGCCAAGGAATTCCAACTTACTCTGCAAACATACTGGCTTCGCGCTCCAGGTGAGAAAGTCTGGGAACGGACGATGGTGCTGCTCCGAACGAAGGGCGAGCCGCGGGCCCTGCGGCCAGGACGCTCCTTCGGAAGACTGGCTACTTCTTCTGGGAAGAGGTCTTCTGTGTTGGTTTCCTTATCGACCTAGAGCGCAATTCATTCGTTTACCACGATGTTTTCCAAGACCACAAGCAGTCAACTGCATGCGAACCGGTTCCCCCTTCTCCACTTAAGAGTTCTAACTGGCACTTCACACAGAATGGGCCCCAGACGGAAGTTCCGATGTTCCCACAAACACCACCTCTTCTGACAAGGATCTCCACTTTCTGTTCAAGCAAGACAATTTTTCGAGTCATTCTGGACCCAGCTCTCTTTCATACGCCCTGTTATCTGGTCCCAGATCGAATGCTGTTGGCTCTGCGTTCAAGATTAAGCATGTCTTGACCTCGTGTCACCAACCCTCCATCTGTGTCACCATCCCCTCGTGCCTGATCAGTGCAGGAGGCTTCTCAGCCACCTCCCGGATTCCATGCCTCCCTCCTCCCTTTAGACGCTTCTCAACACAGCGACCAGGGACATCCTGGTGAAACTGAAGTCAGACCCTGCAATTCCACTCCTCGGTATACACCCAAGAGGTCTGAAAACAAGGGTTCAGACAAATACTTGCACATGAATGTTTCCAGCAGCCATATTCAAAACAGAGTCAAAAGGTGGAAGCAGTCCAAGGAGTGGAGTTCTGATAGATTCTACCCCAAGGATGCTTTTTTTTTTCTTTTTAGGGCTGCACCCGTGGCATATGGAGGTTCCCAGGGTAGGAGTCTAATCAGAGCTACAGCTGCCGGCCTACGCCACAGCCAAGCCGCGTCTGCGACCTACACCACAGCTCACGGCAACGCTGGATCCTTAACCCACTGAGTGATGCCAGGGATTGAACCCACAGTCTCATGGTTCCTAGTCAGATTCGGTTACCGCTGAGCCACGACGGGAATTCTTACCCCAGGGACGGACCTTGAAAACATGAGGCTGAGTGAAAGAGGCCAGTCACAAGAGACCATCTACCACAAGATGCTATTCACTCCCTCATTGTTATTCCAGTATAACTCACTTCCAGTATCATATTAGCTTCAGGCGTTCAACATTGTGATTCGTGATTTTTAGACATTTCAAAACGTTCACCATGGTGAGCCTACTTACCCTCTGTCACCACACAAAGCTAAGACGTATTACTGACTATGCGCCCTATGCCACGCATTACATCCCTGTGACTGTCAGATTTTATAACTGGAAGTCTGTACTCTTAATCTCCCAGTTATTTCCCTCACCGCCGCACCACCCCCGTCCCCCAGACACCACCAGTCTGTTCTCTGTATCTACGAGTCCATTTCTATTTTGCTATGGTTGTTCATTTGTTTCTCTTTTTTCTTTTTTTAGGGCCACACCTGAAGCATATGGAGGTTCCCAGGCTAGAGGCTGAATCAGAGCTGCAGCTTCTGGTCTACGCCACAGCCACAGCAACTTGGGATCTGGGCCACGTCTGCGACTTACACCACAGCTCATAGCAACAATGGGTCCTTAACCCACTGTGCAAGGCCAGAGATCAAACCCACATCCTCACGGATATTAGCTGGGTTCTTTACCTCTGAGCCATAACAGGAACTCCTGTCATTGTTTTGCTTTTTAGATTCCACACAGAAGTGAAATCATGTAGTATTTGTCTTTCTCTGACTTATTTCATTTAGCATAACACTCTCTAGGTCCTTCTGTGCTGTTGCAAATGGCAAGATTTCATTCTTCTTTAATACTAGCATTTCACTGCACGTGTGCGCATACACACACACACACATACATCTTCTTTACTCATCCATCTATTGATAGACTATTAGGTTGTTTCTATAGCTTGGTTACTGTAAATAATGCTGCAATAAACATAGGGGCCCATATATCTTTTTTAATCAGCATTTTTGTTTTCTTCAGAAAAATAGAAGTAGAATTGCTAGATTGTATGGTAGTTCTCTTTTTAATTTTTTTTTTTTTTTTTTGTCTTTTTGCCTTTTCTAGAGCCGCGCACTCGCGGCATATGGAGGTTCCCAGGCTAGGGGTCTAACAGGAGCTGTAGCCGCCGGCCTTCGCCACAGCCACAGCAACGCGGGATCCGAGCCGCGTCTGCGACCTACACCACAGCTCACGGCAATGCCCACTGAGCAAGGCCAGGGATCGAATCTGCAAGTTCATGGTTCCTAGTCAGATTCATTAACCACTGAGCCATGACGGGAACTCCATACGTCAGGTTCTTAATCCACTGAGCCACGACAGGAACTCCCATAACTTCTAGTATTCAGTAGGCTGCCTTTCTGTTGTGTTGATAGTTTCCTTCACTGTGCAAAAGCTTTTCAGTTTGATAAAGTCTCACTTATTTTTATTTCCCTTGCCAGAGGAGAGAGATCCTAAAATATATTGCTAAGACTGATTTCAAAGAGCACACTACCTATGTTTCCTTCTAGAAGTTTCATAGTTTCAGGTATTACAATTAAGTCTTTAATCCATTTTAGGATGGAATGAGACGGTAGCCCAGTTTATTCTTTTGTGTGTAACTGTCCAGTTTTCCCAACACCATTTATTGAAGAAACTGTCTTTTCCCCATTTTATTTTCTTGCCTCCTCTGTCATAGAGTAGCTGACCATATAAATCTGGGCTCCCCATTCTGTTCCACTGATCTATGTGTCTGTCTTTGTGCCAGTACCGTGCTGTTTTGATTGCTGTGGCTTTGTGGTACAGTTTAAAATCAGGGAGCATAACACCTCCAGCTTTCTTCTTCCTTCTCAAGGTTGTTGGGGTCATTCAGGATCTTTTGTCTTTCCATACAAATTTTAGAATTATCTGCTCTAGTTCTACAAAAATGCCTTTGGTATTCTGATAGGGACCATGCTCAATTGGCAGATTGGGTTGGGTAGTATGGTCATTTTAACAACATTAATTCTTCCAAACCATGAGCATGGCATATCTTTCCATTTGTTTGTGTTAGCTTCAATTTCTTTTATCAAGGACTTATAGTTTTCTGAGTACAGGTCTTTTACCTCCTTGGTTAGATTTATTTCTCAATATTTTATTCTTCTCAATGCAACCACAAATTTTTTTTTTTCTTTCTAGGGCCGCACCCACGGCATATGGAGGTTCCCAGGCTAGGGGATGAATTGGAGCTACAGCTGCCGGCCTACACCACAGCCACAGCAACATGGGGTCCGAGTCACATCTGCAACCTACACCACAGCTCACGGCAATGCCGGATCCTTAACCTACTGAGGCCAGGGATCAAACTCGCAGCCTCATGGTTCGTAGTCGGATTCGTTTCCACCATGCCACGACGGGAACTCTGCAACTGTAAATTACTCTAGGAATCTCATGTAAGGGGAATCATGTGGCCATCCTTAAGTGACTGCTTATTTCACTTGGCACAATGTCTCCAAGCTTCATCCACTTTGTAGCACAAGCCGGGACGTCCTTCCTTTTTAGGGCTTCTACTCCATTGAGTGTGTGTATATATATATATACCACCTCTTCCTTAGCTGTTCGTTTCTCAATGGCCACTTTCACGTCTTTGCTGCTGTGACTGATAATGCTATGAACATGGATGTGCAATTCTCTCTTAGAGACCAGCTTTCAATTTTTTTTTTCTTTTTTGGCCACAGCCACGGCATGTGTAAGTTCCCAGGCCAGGGATCAAACCCAAGCCATAGCAGCGACCTAAGCCCCTGCCGTGACATCAAGCCTGTCTGCAGGGAGGCCCGTCACCCTACACCTACATACCTAGCAGCTCCAGCTCCCTTAGTCCATCACCTGCTCCACCAGTCCCTTCTCAGCACACACCCTCTCCTTCCAGGGCAGTGCCTGGTGCCGGCCGGCAGGCTGCCAGGGCCTCCGTCCCGTCCCTCGTCCTTTCCTACTTACCTTACGAGGTGGCGGCTGAAGTTTCCCAGGGCTGTAAGGATCTGCCTGGCCAGCAAACATGTGGCCGTGGATGGAGTCGACACCAACGCAGCAGGGCTCTGGGTGCGGCGGGCTGGTCTGGGCACAGCTGCTACAGCCACTGTCCACTGAGTCAGCCTGCCAGCTCCTGAAGGCGGACACGCAAAAGGCCCCAGAACGTTCGGCACGGGACGGAGCTCAGTGCCGCGCTCAGGGCACAGCAACAGAGATGCCCAAGCCTTGCTCCCAGTGACGGCGGACGCTGGCTTTTCTCATAAAGACAAGGGCGCTTGGTGTTTTCTGGGGAAGACAGTGCTACAAGGCCTGTCATAAGGCAGGTCGGTCTGTCTGCATTACCCACTGCAGCCGCCGAAGATGCCAGAACCCCGGGAGCCCCCGCCGGAGCCCTCCCAGCTTCCCGCCCATCCCTGAATACGCAGCCTCCCCTCTGCCATGCACTCTCCCTCCCGAAAACAGACTCCTCTCGAAAAGAAATCCAGAGGAAGCTGTTGGGAAGAGGTGGCAAGCTTTGGTAATACAATGCGCTTTATGGAGAGACACGGAAGTAAAGGAAGATGAAAGTGCCTCTGGAAAGGGTCCGACAGAAAGCCATTCACTCGAGATGCCTGCACGTCTGAGCTCTTGCCGCACTGCAGACACACCTGCACCGGGTCCAGGGTTCACCCTCAGGCGGCTCCGGGCATCTCCTGATTCCAGCTAGAGGAAATGCCCAGAGCAGGCAAACCCATGGAGACTGCACAGAGGAGAGCGCTCGCCAGGGGCTGGGCAAGGAGGACTGGCCTGGCTGCTGGTGGCTACGGGCTAGCTTTAAGGCAGGATGAAAACAGTCTGAAATTGAATGTGGGAGAGGGTGGCACGTCTCCGTGCTAAAAACCACCCAACTGTGCACTTAAAGGGGTGAGCTGTACGGCAGGGAGATTATATCCCAGCAAAGAAAACTTAAAGGGTCCTATTATACTCATTCTGGGCAGAGCAGAGTCACTCTACTGTCCTCTTGAGGAGAAATTTGGGAAGAGAAGAGAAGGTAAAAAGCGGCCTGCAGAGCTGGGCTCAGAGCACCCCTCATCCAGGGGAGCCTACAATCCCCCGTGAGATCCCCGACTTCTGGGCTGAGGTCCCGAAGGGTCGCCCAGCACGTTCTACAGAGGCTAACACCGCGGCCGTCTCCTCCCGTCCTGGGCCCGCCGCAGGGCGCCCACCTCTCGGACACGGCCTCCGCCTGCTCCTCCTTCCGCTCCATCTCTAGGACCTCCTCCTCCGTGTACTCCAGCTTCACCTGCTCCTCGGCCAGCTCTCTCTCCACCGCCTGCAGCTGGGCTGTGGTTCGAGCCAGCAGCACCGTCACGGCGTCCTGCGGGACGACGACAGGGGCACCGCTAAGAGGCAGCCTCCGCAGGGGACGGCAGGTGGTGGGTGGCCAAGCGCCGAGCATCCCTGCAGCCGGGCTGAGGCGGCCCTGCTGCTCTCCGGCGGGAAGCAGCTCGCCCTCCTGCGCACAGCAAGACAGTCCCATGGCTTTTCGTGGAACTCTGCGGACTAGGATTTTAAAGCAACTGACAGATCACTCCTGCTCGTGAACACTCTGCGTTAAGAAGCAGTACCATGAACGGCCATGTACATCACCGTGGACCATTTCTGTAACTTCCCTTGAAATCCTGCTCCTCCATCCTGCTCTAAGACTAAGTCTACACAGACGTTTTGTAGAATCGCTGTTCCCAGAAGCCAGTCTCAAGGCTGGGCCACCTACCGTCTTCCTGGAGGTGGCAGGTACAGAGTCCCGGGCGGCACCGTCCCCTGGCCGCTCATCCTCCCGCCGGGGTGGCTCTGGGCCAGTGAACACCTGGACCGGGTACCAGCGCAGCTGCATATCGCCTGAACCGTCATAGTCGGCCAAGTTAATCTGAGCAATGCCCTGCGTGGTGTTTAAAAAAAGCAGAAGACAATGAAAACAAAAACAAAAACAAAAAAAAAGCAGAAGAGAGCCTGAGTGATTTCACCTTAACAAGCAATGGGTATCACTGTTTTACTCTTCATCAGAAAGACCACACAACGTGGCACTGATGAAAGTCATCACAAAGGATCCTAATGTGGGCAGCTCCTTGCTTGCTTGCTCAGCACAGTTAGAAAGTGCTAGAAGGGGACCAGGGGCAGAGAGTAGACAACTGGGAGTGCTGGGTCAAGTTCAGGCTCTGCCACTTCAAGAGTTGCTGATTCTGGGAGTTCCCGTCATGGCTCAGTGGTTAACGAATCCAACTAGGAACCATGAGGTTGTGGGTTCAATCCCTGCCCTTGTTCAGTGGGTTAACAATCCGGCGTTGCCGTGAGCTGTGGTGTAGGTCACAGACACGGCTCGGATCCCGTGTTGCTGTGGCTGTGGCGTAGGCCGGCAGCTGTAGCTTCTACTGGACCCCTAGCCTGGGAACATCCACATGCCGCGGGTGAGGCCATAAAACGCCAAAAAAAAAAAAAAAGAGTCGCTGATTCTTAATGTTTGAAGTTAAGAGGGGACTAGACGGAATGCTGCTACTGAGGGGTGGGACCAAGGGGAAAATTCCAGCCTTGGAGAGACAGAACCCTGGCTTCCAAGCCCTGGCCCCGCAGCCGCTCGCGGGGGGAGACGGACCTCTGAGCTGCCCGGCTCTAGGGCTACCGGATCCCAGAGAGGGCGTCGGGGTGCATTTCCATTTCAAATAAACAATAGAGTTTTTAAAATTTTAAGTAGACATCCATAGTTTATGTGAAATTCAAATTTAACTGACCGTCCTGTATTTCTTTTTGCCAAAATGTGTCAACCCTACTCATTAGTTCGTGTGACTGAAAATCGGGATGAGAAGCCGCCGCATAGGGGTTTTGCAAGTACCGGCTGAGATACTATATTTCAAGTACAGGACCCTTGACAAAATAAGGGCTTTTATCAACCCTTTCTGTAGTCCCAGCTACAGAGAGCACTTGACTGACATTAGGACAAGATTTTAAGGGCCCCACTGCAGGGACACAGGAAGGAGGGGGTGGAGGGGAAGGAGGGGGGAGGAAGGAA